>JANSVA010037132.1:0-13838 GCA_025504915.1 Erythroxylum reticulatum | reverse complement strand
CTAGTGTTATAATTAAATGCATTAAATAGAAAATTCAATAGCTATGTGTCACAAATTTGGATATTGAGATTATCAAATCTAGTATAACAAAGAGTGCAGAATGGAGTTGAATTTGGGGCAAATTGAAGCATTATTAGCTGCACTGAAAATTAAGATCAGTTTCACATGAACAAAGCCCAAATTGAGGATTCAAAAATTGTGAATATTACTAAGAAATTGGAAATGAATATGAATTTTTAGTTTTTATAGGAAGAATGATACTTTGTGATTGAAATAAGAAGTATGAGTATCGATAAAGATGATTGAGGAAAGAGATTGTTAGATAAGCATAAGTAACAACCTATGACATACATCCTAGTAGGAATACACCGAGATAATGTTTAATGGATAAGGAGGTAGAAGCAAATGACCAAACTTGTGCGTTGTCAATAGTCTTGACTATTGTAGACATGCTTAAAGCTTATATTTTTGGAGTTCATAGGAATATGAGATTAATGTACAGCTTTGATTGACTTTGAGCATAAAAATCATTATCGCAGTGATGTGATTAGAATATTGTATGAGGTATTATACGATTGATTGAACCCAAGTTTCCTATATCATTTGGTGACAATTTCATGGTTTTTTTAATACTTTTTAGCTCTTATTATTAGATTTTGAGCTTAATTTAACTCACGAGTGCTTATTTTGAATTAATGTAGTTTAAGGGTAAAATTGTCACAAATAATTAATAGTCGCACTAAATTGATTTTTAGAACAATTGATATTGCAAACTGCTATTTTTCATTGTAGGACATTCAAGAAGTAGAGTGAAGGAGTGAAGACCAGGAGCATAAGTTAATGAGGGTAATGGGCAATGTTCGCCGTAGCGAGGATGATGTTTTGCTGCGGCGAAATCAGAAGATCTTTGAAGAAAATTTTCAGGAAAAGTTCGATGTGGTGAGAATAATGCTTTCGTCGCAGTAAAATCAACAGATTATTAAAGAAATCTTTCAGGAAAAATTCGTCACGGCGAACTCATCCTTTCGCCGCGGTGACATGTTCGAATTGACACCAGAATAAAACTATTTTTGGAAAAATTAACCAACTGTGTAACCCGACCCAATAACTTGTTTTTGAAAAAAAACTAGTTTGGGTTAACTTACAAAAGGAAAGAAGGAGAGTCGACAAAAAGCACATCCATATTCCATCATCTTCAAACAACTAACACACCATCGTCTCCTCCCATATCCATCTCATTTTTCTTCCATTTTTCACCGTTGACTTCTACCATGGGTGTCTCCAGTTGCATCTCAGTGGTGAAGTTTCTTGGAGCTATGCGTGGCTAGGCGTCTTTCTCTCCTCTTGAAGATGTAATAATGGCTAGAGTTCAATGGGCTTAAAAGGGGAGTAGCCTAATCCATGTTTAGCTATGATTTATGAATTCCTAGGTTTAGGATTTGTAATTTGTAGTTGAACATACTTGATTATAGTTTAATCAAGTGCTGGATATTCAATGTGCAGTTTGGATTTGTTGATGTAGAACTTTAATCTTAAATATATTAAGTCTTATATATGTCTATTTGTGATCTTGTCGATTCTCTTTTATCTTGCATAGTTATGTTTGATATTGAGTCGATTCTAGATCCCAAAGTGACTTGTTGCATGGACTTATCCACTACATATACTAAGAGCATTTAACAAGGTTTTTAGAAATAGAGTCCCATTGATTAAGATTTTAGACTTAAAGATTTCTTTAAGGTTTACCATTTGAAACTTAGTGATTTCCACTCCCATTAAAAATTAATTTCGAACTATGATAGCCAAAGATCATTTTCAAGACGATACTATCACTATTTGATCATTTGCTTTAATCTTTCTATTTTCTATTCCCAAAAATCCAAAAATATATTTTACATATTTTTCTTAAATTCAATTTAGTACAATTAATGTTTTCAAAGATCAAAACCCCCTCCTTACCAAATTAGCTTGCATTTTATGACACATAGGTTAACTTAGTTCTATTCATTTTAGGTTCCGATTAAGTGAGACGACCCGAGGTTGCATCCTATATTGCAATCCTTTGATTATTATTATCTTTATTTGACCTCCAAGGGTACGGACAAAGGTCCGAATCAACAACAAAAGGAGTCATCTGCCCTTACATTTAAAATGAATAAGGCCTAAAACGATTAAAGGCCAGGATTGATTCAAAGGATATTGTTGATGAGTGAAATGAATCTGTAATAGAAACTAACTGACTAAAATAATAATAATAAAGGAGTTGATGGATCAACACCGAAGGTATGGAGTAAGGTAAGATGAACATAAGCTTAAGTATATTCACACTACAGTGATGTGAATTATTAAGTTAAAGATAAATTGTCTCTGACAGTATCACCTTGCCAAGGTGTGCTTACATTAAGTACAAGGTGTGCTCAGGTTAGGAAAAAGGATTAATTAAGCCCGATTTGAATTGGTCTGTATAAATTTATTATGAGTTAGTGCTATTGATAAAAGATGTCTTAGATTCGTAATGTGATATATATAAGTATGTTAAAAAATATTGATATGATATGACATTGGTGTTATCGACGTAGGAAGTGGAAAAAATGGTGAGTAATCTGAAACATAATGAGGAATTAGTTAAGAAAGTGAATCACCAAATGAGGGATTGAAGAACCGAGTGATTCTATTGACTAGGTTCATTTGAAAGAAATTATTCGAGGGATGAAGTTAAATGAGAAAAGGAGGAACATCAGGCCTTCTTGATCAATTAGATAAGAATTTCGAGTACGAAATTTTTTTAAAAGGGGGAGAAATGTTAGCCCCCAAATTTATTTTTTTAATGAATAAACATGATTTAAATGAATTATAAGGTTTTGATGGAATCATGTTGGGAGTTAATTATTATGTCTTTGTTAGTAGGATTTATTTCATGTGTTATGTGAATTACGGTAGTAAGATTGTATAAGGGCATTTTTGGTAGTTCACTTAAGTTTGGAAGACTTAAGGCTTTAAAGGAAGGGTATAAGTGGAAGAAGAGTTGTTTTCTTGTATTAAAAGAATGAAGAAAATGAAAATTGAAGAGAAAAATAGAAAGTATCGTCGAGAAGAAGAGAAGGAGAGAAAGAAGAGAAAACAAGATAAGGTTTCATGATGTTCGAAGAATTTGAAGCTGAGTCAAGTAAGTATGAGCATCATTTTCTTAATTTGATGAATGAAGCATGTTTATGTGATAGTTAGAAGTAAAATGGGGTTGAATAGAGTAAGAATCTATAAAAATTTGGGAGAAGAGTCATATTTCTGCCTTAGTTTGCTGCAGCTAACTTTTTTGCTCGCCACGGCGAAGTCTCCTTGGTTTGCCTCGACCAACTTTTTGGTTCGCCGCAGTGAAGTTTCTCCTGCATATCTCAAACATATTTCGGTATTTTATCCATAAATTTTTTCTGTAATTATCCAAATGGAGTAATTTTTAATTTGGAATAAACTAGAGACATAGGGATACAATTTTCTTAAGAAATCGAGTTTTAATTTAGTCTATAAGAATTTCAAGTTTTGGATGCAAAAAATTGTTTCAGTATAATAATAGCCCAAAAATGTTTAGGGTATAACTTTCAAATTACTGAAGGAAATTGAATGATTTTGGTGTCATTAGAAACTTAAGACAATGGAGAATATTTTTCTAGAAAGAAGTATTATCAAAGTTCTTCTTTTGCCTGATCAGAATGATTGTGAAAAATTGAACCAAAGGTTTGGACTTTTGGAAGAGTTTGAGTATTTAGAATTTATCTTAGTGAATATGCTATATATAGGTCCTTAAATTATATTCTAATTGAATGGGAATTTTTGTCATTGATAAAGGGAATCAAGGAAGGCAAAAGGGTCAAGAGGAGAGGCACCTTTGAGCAAGTCTTTAAGCAAGAAATTCAAGGTGGGTAATGTATTTATAGTTATTATGCAATTGGGATAAATTCTTGCTTATGTGAGTGTATGTTAATTTGCTTGAAATTGAAATCGTTGTGAATGTTTCAAAATGCATGATGAATTATGATTATGTTATACCTTGAAAAAGGTTATAACATTTTGTATAAACAAAAAGAAGAAAAAACTTGAAAGTATGAGAATATGATAAAATGATTTGAGTATGATTATGTGCTTTTGTTTGGGCAAGAGTGGAACCATTTGGTCCTTCACGTGCACGTTAACAAGACCCTTCTCCCGGTTGTCCGCTTATGGCATATAAGATCCGAAAAGTGGAGTCATTTTGTTTATGGTGTAGACTTCAGTTTCTCCATTTCATTTCCATGGAACCCTTGAGCCATTTGTTTGTGCATTGCAATTGATTTGTTGAACGTGATGAATAATTGTGTGCTACGTATGGATGGATGAAGCATGAGAAACTTATGTGACAAAATGCTTAACCTTTTGTTTTTGGAATTAGAATTGAGAATGCTTGAATTGCTAGATATGTATGTATATATGCTTAATTGTCTGCCTCATTGCTGATGGCTATAAATCTATAATCCACTGAGCTTCGTAGCTCATCCCATTACCTTCCACTCCGTAGGTGAAGAAAAAGCAGAATAAGAGAATTTTGAACCTTGCAAGGTATTTGGCAACTCCAAGATAGCTATATTTAGTAATTAAGTTAGTTCAGAAACTTTTGGTATTTAGAATCATATTAAGGATAAGCATTCAATTGTATCATGTGCATTTTGTGTTCTATAATAAGCCAATGGTGTGGCTTTTGATATGTAAATAAAGTTTTTCAAACTATTCTTCTTTAGTAATGAAATGATGAATTGAAGAAGTTTCATTTGTGTATGTTTATAGTTAACTTCTTTTTTTAAATGGCTGTGTTGAAAGCATTGTATGAATGTATGTATGTTTTGGGTTGAATGTTGGTGGTCTGGGTCTTGTCCAAAGGTTTTGCTGAGGCGAAGCCTAGAGTACGCCATGGCGAATCTTTCCTGAAGGGTCATTTTGCTTGGCCTTTATACTTCACCGCGGTGAACCCAACACTGCTGAAGCTAAAATTTTTCAAAGTTTGAAATTTTTGGGAAATTAGAGCTTCGAGCCTCGAGCCTTGAGCCTCGAGCCTCGTAATAGGTACTGTGACCTAGGCACCAACACTGTTTGGTATTAAAGTGATTGTTGGACTTTGGAAACGAGGTCCAACATAGTCCTTAATCTTTATAAGGGATTCCATCTTGGCCCTTACCTAATGTAATCATCTTTATTGTTTTCCTTTAGAAAAGTATTTAACTTCCTTTGTTTGCTCAATTCATTAGCCAATCTGTTTAAAATTTATGCAATACTTGATATCATGTAAAAAATCTCAATGAAAATGAAAGTATAAATTGTTATCCCTTTTATTAGTATTGGTAGCCCTTTTCTTTTAGTTTCTTAACCATGTCATTATCAAAGATGTAGTCAATAACTATTTTGTAAGATGTATTAATTATAGGGATGTTCCTCATTCATCTAATTATTTTTCCTTTTTGATCATTTTTCCTAAGGTTACTTTTCTCATTTTCATCAGTCAAAGACAAACCTTACTCGTATTCAAGCTTTGTACAATATTTTCTAATCTTCCAAATTTATGTATTTATATACTTTGATTTGCACCTCCTTAAAGCCTCAAGCGTACTTATAATACCTTTAATTCTATAAGGGTTTATAGGCATGAGTCTATTTGTGAGGACTATTATTTCCACACCTAAGTCAAGACTAAGAATTTAGGTTACCTAAAAATAAAGCATTAAGTATAATTCTTTAAACTTTCCTCCTCCTAATGAACTATTGATCATAGGTTAATAGAGTCTTAAGTTTTGTATCTATTTTTGGAAAAGTGCAATATAAATTTAAACGCTAACTATAGCCATCGAGGCTAAAAGTATAGTCTGTAACTATAACAATGTTGCGCCAATTATGGTGTAAGTGAAGGATTTCCATTTATGGTATCACATTTGTTATACAAGACTATATTTCATTATATTGATGCACATGGTCAATAGAGTTATGCATGCCATTGTAAGTGTCTAGGATTGAATTTTTAAACCTAATCGATAATGGCTCCACCATGATATCATTTATCAATAGTTAATAAACTATTTGACTTGCTCCCATATGCCTTGTTTTGGCAGAATTGATTGTAAGAGTTTTTAAAGAGTTATTTACAATAATATCTTGGGATGTGAGTAGGCCTCTTATGAGTATACTACATCTCTTATAATAGTTTCCTAATTTGTTTTCCTAGCATTACAATTTTTATTATTTGGTCCTCACGCTACTTATTTGAATAATTAATATTTAACTAAGACTTATAATATATTATCTCTGTGACACTAATATTTGATATTGAGTTTTCTAAGTAATTTCCTCTATTCTTTTTTCATTATTGTTTCTTATATTATTTATTTATTTATTTAGTATTTTTAATTAAAAACCAAAATCAAATTCTTAGGCTAGATAATAGGATAAAGGTAATCACTAGTACTTATTGTCTTCGTAGGATTGATCTGTACTTGCATGTCTTAGCTATAACCACATTGTGCACTTGTAGTTAATTTAAATATTGATATCTAAAATATATCAATTATGGACCATGTATGATTTGAGGAAGGAATTCGAGATGACTTAAGAACTATGGTCAGAGGAACCAATCAATTTATTTATGCAAGGAAACTAAATCTCATCAAATAAAATATGAAGCTTTTATTTAAGGAAAAATGTCAGTAATACTCATCATCTTGTCAACAAAGCCAAAAGGAACCTTGAAAGCATTCAACAAAAGTTCTATCTAAGTCCTCACTCCAATAAACTGAAAGAATTGGAAATAACTACTTTACATAATTATTCCAAAGCTCTTATATATGACTATTCTCTTATGAAATAGAGATCAAGACTAGACTGGATAAGGAGTGGTGATAGGAATACTTCCTTTTTTCATAGTTCCATTATTCCTAGAAAAGTTAGAAACAAAGTTGTTTCACTTGAATATAACAATCTCAAGTTGGATTCGCAGTCCCAAATACTTGAAGGAGTTTTCAATTTCTTTATTGATCTGATGAATAAACCCATTGAAGCACACTCCTTAAATTCATTATTTAAAGAAGTCTTGCAAGGATGTATCTCTTCATAAGAAGTTGATCTTCTAAGTAAGCCTGTCACTTTTCTAGAGATTAATTAAACTTTGAAATCTCTTCATCCCTATAAAGTTCTAGGTCTTGATGGCTTCAATATTGATTTCTTCCTCAAATCTTGGCCTCTTATAGGAAATCTTATTTTTGAAGCTATTTTGGAGTTTTTTTAATAAAGGTTCCTTAATTTCAAAGAGCAACATGATCTTCATTATTCTTATTCCTCAAAGTGGCGACCTTAAACAATTTTCAAAATTTCACCCTATTTCTTATTGTAACTCTATTTATAAGTTAATCTCCAAAATTCTTACTCATAGATTAAGAGGGATCCTTCTAAAAAACATTAGACCCACTTAAGGTTCTTAAATTCCTAGAAGGGTAATTGGAGACAATATTTTGATTTTGTAAGAGTTGATTAAAGCTTACTTGAAGAAGAGAGACAAAACTAATTGCTTAATCAAAATTGACATTGAAAAAGGCTTACGATATTTTAGATTGGAAATTTATAAGCAACATCCTCTCTGCTGTCGAATTCCCAACTGATTTTTTTTTATGGATCAAGTAGTGCATTATGTCACCTTTATACAACATCCTTATAAATGGCCAACAAATTTGTGAAAGTTACTGAGGGATTCACCAAGGTGATCCTATTTCATCTTTTCAATAGGTTTCTTAGAAGAGTTGTAGAAAGAACCAGGGGGTTCAAATATCACTCAAAATGTAAAAAATTACAAATTATCACTCTTTACTTTGTTGATAACCTTCTTTTACTCTCCAATGTAGACAATACATCTATTTCAGTCCTTATGAAAGCTTATAATATCTTTAACTAGATGTCTAGTCTCCAAGTAAACTACTCCAAGAATGGTTTTTTCCTCTCTAAGAGTGTTGTAAATGAGAACATAACTTTGGCTACTATAATAAGTTTCAGACAAAAAGCTCTTCCAATGAGGTACCTTGGCATTCCAATCATAACTTCAAGGTTAAACATTAGAGACTTTGTTTGATAAAATTAATACAATAATTTTTGCATAGAGTTCTAGACATCTTTCCAAAGTTAGTAAAGTTTAACTGGTTATTTCCGTTTTGAATTCCATCAATGTATTTTGGGTTGCCCATATTACTTTACCTATCAGTATCATTATATCCATTAGTAAGATCTTCAATAGATTTTTATGGAATAGAAATAAAGGAACTACTGATAAGGTCAAAATGAAATGGGGTGAAATATGTATCCCTAAAGATCAAGTTAGTTTCAGCGTATGCTCTCTTAAAAGCATGAACACTTTCATGTTCACTAAAAGGATATGGAGACTCATTTCTAATAAGTATTCTTCATGGTGAAAATGGATATACAGTAATTTCATAAAAAGTATAAGTGTGTGGAATCTAGATGTTAAACACTATCCTTCTTATACTTTGAAAGCAATCTTTAAGATGAGGGAAATATTCAAGTCTGATTTCGTTTCACTAATAGGAAATGGAGAATCCACCAATTTTTGGCAGGAAAATTGGCTCTTGGTTGTTAAGTTTTAATCTAATTAGAACCCCCAATATCTATAAGTGTATGGATCATAAACTTGTAGTATTAAAGGTGTCGATTCCACGAGGAAATAGTTAGAACTAAGTGAACCTAACTTTGTCTAAGGTATTGGGATATGAATTAAATGAAAATAAAATATCAAAATTTTAAAACAATTAAATAAAACTAAGGAAATAATCAAATAAAAAATCAGCTACCACAAATATGTGAGGAACATCAAGGATGAAACTTAGGATTCATTCTATCATTATTTTGCTCCCTAATCGTTATTGATTCAATTATGTGTTGATTCCAAATCTTCTAAGGGATTGACAACTCTTTCTTAAGACTTAATCAATTAACCCTAATTGATTACAAAATTTTATATTTTACAACCTCTCGATTCACAAAATCTACTTAACGTTTTCAACTAGTTTTTAAGTGATCTATCAAATAATTAGTTTTTCACACAAGATCTCTCTTTGTACGATTACCAATTTGATATTTAGGACACTTATTAGGTCATTAACTCTTATTACCCAACCTAATCGGATTACTTTCGACCCATTCTCTTGATTTATTATCAAAGTATTAGCATACCTAAACATTATAACACTAGAAAATTGAATTGAAATTAACAACAATCAAGGCATAAACCAACTCAAGAACAAATCCAAATATAATAATTAGAGCATCCTAAATGTGAAAACCATATTAACAGCTAAGTGAAACATCAAGTTTAAACAAATAGAAAAAGTAAAGAAAGAAAGAACTTGATTTGAACTCAAACTTGAAATTTGAAATTTCTAGATTGCTCTTCTTGCTCTCTCAATTTAGAAGATGGTGGCTGTTTTTATGTGCTTTATTTTTTTTATAGTTCTTGAGGTTTATAGGGTTCTTTCTATACCCACTTAATATGGTTCGAAAAATAGCCCCAAAACATCAAAATTTCAAATGCTAGAAAGTTGAAATTCCTAAAATTGCTGTCAACGTCCTTTGCCACGATTATGGCAAGACATGCCACGATCGTGGTTTACTTCCATACTTCCACTTTTTCTCTTTTCTTAATTGCCTATTTCCATGCATTCAAACAAACATGAAACACCTTTTGAAACATAAAAAATTAAGGTCTAAATCATGCTCAAAACCATACAAACACTTAAAGTATAAACAAACACTAATAATAGCATAATTTTAAGATATATAAATGATAATCATCTAAGAAATACTTAAAAGCACACCTAAACATCTATCAAAACATAGTATAATTTACACCTACAAATTATCCATAGGTCCTCTGGATGAAATGGATGATGCCTCACTTAGCAAGTTTGTAATTCACTAGAAAGCAACAGTAGTAGAGGCTTTGACTAATATAGAGATTATCCAACAAGCTCATATTCCCAACTTAATGAAATCTAAGATTATTCATGCCACTATCAGCTCAGATAATGATAGGATTATTTGCAACTACACACATAATATCATTTTCACCAATAAGTCATGCAAAAAGGTTATATTTTTCAATTTGGTTACTGTACCTTGTAAAAAAGTGGTGTGGTTTAGCAATCTTCATCCACAAGCTTCCACCACTCTGTGGCTTACCATAAAGAATATGCTACTAACATTAGATAAACTTGTTAAGTTTCTAAACCTAAATAACTGGTGTGTACTTTACAAAAGGTTTAGGGAAGCATAAATCTTGTATTCTTTCTATGTAATTTTACTACTGAATTAGGGAAAAAATCTAATTCACTGATGTTTCAAATGATTTTGACAACATTAACAACTCGTGCTCAACAATTAGACATCCAAACAGAACTATCAAGTGGTGATTCTGCATCTTCTTGTCTTATATGATTATAGCCACTTGGGATGAGAGAAATAATCACATTTTTCAGGAAAAATGCCTCTTCAAAGAACAATTCTATAATCATATTATGTAGTTCATCATATTTCAAATTAGCATTCACATGTATAGCTTTCAACAAATGTAGTATCTTTTGTCAAGTTGGAATGTTTATGCTGGACCTCGCTTCCGGAGCACAACATTCTGAATCATTAAACTGAAACAGTACTTGTCCTCAATCATATAGAACCTATTTTGGAACAAAATGGCATAAAATTCTCTATAGGAGTCAAATTAAGGTTATTATTATATGGTTATAAATAGGAATTCAAGATCTACAACTTTCATGCAGACCTTTAAGATAGATTCTGTCATCTAATTGGACTAGAAGATGTAATATGAATAGTACCAAGAAGAAGTTTCACTCTAAGACCTATTTTGGAAGAATTAGCATACCTTTCTCTAGAGATATTGAATCAAGGTTATTCCTAAATGATACAAAAGAGTACTTAAACATATAAAACTTTGATAAATACCTTTAAGATCGATTCTATCATCTAGAGGGTCAAAATTGGGTGAAAAGATGTAAGATGAACAATACCTAGAAGAAGTTTCCGTCTAAAACCTATTTTGGAACAATTAGCATAACTTTCTCTAGAGATACCGAATCAAGGTTATTACTAGATGGTTCAAAATAATACTTCAATATATACAACTTTCAAGAAGATCTTTAATATATATTCTGTCATCTAGAGGGTCAAAATTGGACCAGAAAATGTAAGATGAACAGTACCTGGAAGAAATTTCAGTCTAAGACCTATTTTGGAAATTTTCTCATAACTTTCTATAAATATATTAGATCAAGGATATTATTATATGGTTAGAATGAGTACGTCAAGATCAAAAACTTTCATGAATACCTTGAAGATATATTCTGTAATCTATAAGATCAAAATTGGACCAGAAAATGTAAGATGAACAGTACCTAGAAGAAGTTTCAGTCTAAGACCTATTTTGGAACAATTATCATAACTTTCTCTAGAGATATCAAATCAAGGTTATTATTAGATGGTTCAAAAGGGGACTTCAAGATCTACAAATTTATAGAAGATGAATTTGTCTAATTTATCCAAAATTAATCCAATTTTTTCCTTAAATTCGACACACAATTTCTATATGTATGAAAGACTTGAAGTATGAAATGTAGAACTACAAGAGAAATATGCACATACATATTGGAAACTTTTCAATTCTAAACTCATTGATAAATCAAAAGAAGTTTATGCATAGATTTAATTACATATCAACATTATAATCAAAGGATTATCACAAAATACAAAATACATGGGATGCTCAATGTTTGATATGCTATAAAGCTATCCAAAAGTGATTGAACTAACTTAGTTACAAAAGCTTCTAATATCTTGGAGCTCCTGAGGCCTTTCAAGTATTGCTAACCTTCTCGTTTTGCACCTTAGGATGGAATAGTAGAGTGAGCTACATAGCTACGTGGCCAATATATTTATAGCCATTCTCAATTGACCACAAATTCAAGCATATTTACATGTATATCTAGCAATTTGAGCATTTTCAATCTATTCTAGCAATTTAAGAATTTAATCAATTTAACTTAAACTTATAACACATAGCATAGACTTCAGCCATTAAACATAACATTCAATTAAGCACCATATTCGACAATTTAAAGATGCATTGCACAAAAAATGGCTCGAGAGTTCTGTGGAACGAAACGAAGAAACTGAAGTTTCCACCATGAACAAAATGAGTCTGAATTCTCAGGATCTTGTGGCCTCAAGTTAGCAGTCGGGAGAAAGCTATAGGTCAATGTGCACGTGACTAACAAAACGGGTTCCTCTCTTGCCCAATCACAAGCAAATTTGTGTTCAATTCAATCATATGCTCATACTTTCATGCTTTTTCTTCTTTTCATCTAATTAAAAATGTTATAACCTCTTTCAAGGTATAACATAATCACAATGCATCATTCGTTTCCAAACATTCACAATGATTTCAATTTCAAGCAAATCAAATTTAAGCAAATCAGCATACACATACATAGGCAAGAACTTTATTAATTACACAATAACTATAAATACATTACCCATCTAATTAACTTGCGAAAATCCAAGTCAAGCTTGCCTTTTCCCTTGGTCTTAGGTAGGATTCTCTTGGTTTCCTAAAACAACTAAGGTTCCATTCAAAACAACATTCCAATAAAATTCATAAACTTCAAAAACCATTGCAACAAACACAAATTAAGCTCAAATCTAACCTACCCATAGTCCATCTAGGTTAGAAAACCTAAATCCTAGTTTAGAAATCTTAATATCAATTGGGTTCTCCTAATTCATCTTCTTCCAACACACACAAACCCCTTTCTCTCTCTCTAACTCTTTCATCCTTAACACAACCTATTTTTTTGATAAAGCAAGAAGAAAAGATGGTTGACCTACCTTAACAAGCTTAATTTCTCTTTTTTTTCATCTTTCACCAAAACCTCTCTTCTTCTCTCTTATTTTCATTTTTCACTCTTCCCTCCCTTCAATTCACGTTTTTCTCTTTTTAACAAGCAAAACAGTATATTCTTCTTCCATTTCTACCCATAATGAACCCAAAAAGTCTATCTTACCCTTCCTTATAAGCTTATGATCTTTTATGCTTAAGTGATCTCCCAAAAATATCCTTAAACATTCTTATTACATTAACACTTTAATTTCACTTACCCATTCACTAAATACTACTAACTTTGACATAATTATAACTCCAAAAATTAAATCTATCAAAACCTCAAAATTATTTCAAATCATGCTTAACTTAGAGAAAAAAATTTCAGGGTCCAACAATTTAGAACTAATTCTTTTTAGCATTGTGAGTTGCAATCCTCTCTATTTGATAGTATACATTTTACTCTTGTAATTAAAGTTGTAATTCTAGTATACCTTTTATAGCTTAATTGAATTCATCTTTTCCAAAAAAAAGGGTTAATTTTTTAAAATGTAGAATGATGCAATTGATATTTATTATAATTTTTAGTTATTTACATATATGATTTATTTTGATTGAAATTTTTAATAAGTTAAAGTCATGTTATTTAATCTTAACTCCAAATTTTTTGGTAGGATTGACTAGCCTTAAAGAATATGCTATAACAGAGTAAATTGAAAAGTAATTTTTATATGTCTATGTTGACGTAATTCATCATAGATGGCTTGAAAGGAATGCTAGCATTTTCAAGGTTTCTTGGTAGCTTAATTTTATTATTGGAGTTATCAAAGCTAAATTACCTATAAGAATCAAGCACCATTAATGAAGATAGAAGAGT
>JANSVA010037023.1:0-13847 GCA_025504915.1 Erythroxylum reticulatum | reverse complement strand
AACTCTTTTGTTTTATTTATAATAAATATTTTCATTACAAAAGTAACTAGAAGAAAATTAAGTTATAAGTAAATACAGTTGCTTGTTAAGGCACTATATTTACAAAATTCCAACAATCTCCCACTTACCATAAATCAAGTTTGACATATCTCTCATTCCCATCCCTGCTATATGACCCTTAAAACTCTTTTGAGACAATGTCTTCATAAATGGATTAGCAAGGTTTTGCTCTTAGGGAATCTTTAGGACATTCAACTCACCAAGTTGTATTATCTCCCTTATGAGATGATACTTTCTCTTAATATGATTGGTAGCTTTATGGTTTTGAGGTTTTTTAGAATTAGCTATTGCCTCGACGAATCAGCAATGTCTAGATGATGTTGGTCAATTTCTACCTCTAAACGAAGCAATACACATAGGGACATATTACTAACTTGTTTAATCAAATAAATACTCAAATTTACACATGCATATGAGTCGTGTTCATTGAATGCTGAATAGGTATATCACAATATTCACAATTCTTAGTCATTTATACACAATGCCTTTTACATCATTTAGTTTGCAACTAGGTTTATGCTTTCGGTAAGTTTGATTACCCTAAATTCCCCAATCATACATTCATCAATTCTTTCCAAGCATTAAATATTCACATAGTTTCCTAATTCTCATTCAATCATACCTAGTTCATTTCTGTTGGATCGAAAAAATAAGCATCCTATATTTGGAAGAAACGGTAGATGTCAAAAAGTTTTAGAAACCAAAATTATAGCAGAAGAAATATAACCAAAACAACATTCCAAGCCATACATGATACAGTATAAGGAAAATAATTTATATAATAACAAGATAGAAATTTTGCTGACTCCTTCGCTACAACTTTAACTCCTCATTGTGATATCCTATCCTTAGAAATGTATCCAGTCTAAGGTAATGTTTCCTCTTCTCGTTGTTGTATCCTCGATCAATTCAAAATACCCCTTGTTCTCCTTAGACAACTAGGTTAACAAGATCCTTTGGTGGGAAAGTAGAAGAAAACTTGAAGAGATTTTTCCTTAGAAGAATGAAGCCAAAGATGAGACACATCTCATGCAATTTTCAGCCAACCCATGCAAGATAGGAGAGCGAGAGAAATAAAAATTCAACAAAACCTTATCTTCCTTCTCTCAATTTCGGTTAAGCCTCAAAGGAAGAAGTGAAGTGCAACCAATGCATCACCTCCTTCTTTAATCAATCATAAAGAAGGCAATAAATGAGGCTCTTATCATTTGTTTGAAGATGGCTATATGAAAAGACCAATAACCTAAAAATTACATCTCATTTTCGATTTTTGGTGATGAAGGAAGGAAGATGGTCCATCAAATGCACCTATTTTTTTTTAATTTTAATGAATTCTAATAGGTTACATGTTATCACTAAAAGACCACCACTAAACCATTTAATAATAAGATCATTACTCGATTTAATGATGATAAAACATGTTAAAAAACCATCTTGAATACAACAAACCAATGTTAAATGTGCATCTGCACATTATGCCCATTAAAACAAAAAGTCCAACTACTTTTATCATTAATAACTTTGTTTTAATTTAATTAATTTAATTAATCAAATTAAACCAAAGTCTAACCCATTTATAAATGTTCATAAGGGCTTCTAATTAATAATTAATTAAAGTAAGCCCAACATTCAATCATAGGTTTTAAAACCTCTATTTGTATTTCTTACATTGCTTAATAACCTTCCTAGAAGCCAAATGGGGAATCTAATTAGACTTATATAATTCAAGCTCTAATATGCCCATAATTGATTTAATATCATCAGAATTAATTCTAGCTTATAAACTAAATGTCATTCCACTAAAGACAATTAGTTGAACTCCTGAATTACTAAATGTTATGAGAACACATGTTTCAAATATGACTTCCAATTGCAAACTTTAATATGAACCATATTATAGCCATCTGCACAATAAAGGATAAACTTACCGTTTTCTCCTTATGTTGGTTTTTCCTTCCAGATCTCCTGTTTTACTCTATATGATAATTAACACACAAGATCTAATCTTGATGTTAGGACTTGATTGGTAGCTAGTTCATCAAACTACTAGCGCCTGTTTAATCACCAATCTCCATAAAACATCTAGAAGTGATGGGTATCACCATAAACTTTTTATTTAAGTGAATGTTCCCTAATACATGTTTCAATTAATAATTCGAACCTGCAGACTCTAGATTGATACTTTGTAAAAATCCATTCTGATCATATCAAAAATTATAACAAAACACATATGAGCTTACCACTCATCAAGATTGTGGTCTATAATAAACAAATGCTTAAGTTGTATGTTTTAAGATTAAAGTAATGACCTACTTTATCCTTTAAAACATACTTGATTTCATATTCATTTAATAGTGCCATTATTAATGACCAACTACTATCATTATATGAAACTCATCATTCCCTTAAAGTATACTCTTTTACTTACTCAGAGGTAAATCGCAATAATACAGTCTCAACCATAATCCAGCGACCAACTTAATTATTCTACTGGTAATAAATTATTTTAGATTACAATAATATACATGTTTCCCATACATCTCTATGTATATGTGTAATACTTACAAAAGAATCTCGATACCTTATGACTAGATATATAATTCTCATACAAATAAAACCAATCTCTTTTGTTTTATTTATAATAAATATTTTCATTAAAAAAGTAATTGGAAGAAAATTAAGTTATAAGTAAATACAGTTGCTTTCTAAGGCACTATATTTACATAACTCCAACAATCTCCCACTTTCCATAAAGCAAGTTTGACATATCTCTCATTCCCATCCCTGCTATGTGACCGTCAAAACTCTTTTAAGATAGTGTCTTCTTAAATGGATTTGCAAGGTTTTGCTCTTTAGGAATCTTTATGAAATTCACCTCACCACGTTGTATTATCTCTTGTATGAGATGATACTTTCTCTGAATATGTTTAGTAGCTTTATGGTTTCGAGGTTCTTTAGAATTAGCCACTGCCCTAAGTGTAATGACATTTTTAGCCTCAGGACCTACCTCCAAATCATTTCAGAGATTGCAAAAACAGACTATTTTTTTGTTGCTTCACAAGCAGCAACATACTCAGCCTCCATAGTCAAATCAGTAATACAAGATTGCTTTCCAGACTATGGCTACACCTGTAAAACAAATAAAGAAGCAAAAGTTAATTTTCTTGAATCAACATCTAATTGGAAATCAAAATATGTTTATCTAATCGAAATATGGTTACTTCTAGAGTAAACAAGCATTAAGTTCTTCATCCTACGAAGATACTTCAGTATGCACTTCACCGGATTCTAATGCTCCATTATTGGATTAGAATGAAATCTACTTCCCACTACGTAACAGATATCCAGTCTAATGCAAAGCATAACATATATTAAACTTCCAACTACCAAAGAATATGAAATGTTATGCATGCGTTTAGCCTTCTCTTGGGTCTTAGGTACTTGCTCTTTTGAAAGTTTGATTCCAAGTCTAGTAGGTGTGAAACCCCTTTTGGAATCTTGTATGGAAAACTTATTGAGCATGTTCTCAATGTAGGTTACTTGAGACAAGGCCTTCAGTTTGTTCTTATGATCCTATATAAGTTTGATCCCTAGAACATAGCTAGCCTCTCCCAAATCCTTCATTGAGAACCATTCGTTCAGCCATCCCTTAAGTGTAGATAAGATTCCTAAATCATTCCCAATGAGCAGAATGTCATCAACATATAGGATTAAGAAAGCAACCTTGCCTTCTTGTATCCTTTTATAGACACAAGGCTTATCTTGGTTTTGTATGAACCCATAAGTTTTGATAGACTTATCAAACCTAATGTTCCAAGACCTAGATGATTGCTTAAGCTGACCTCTGCAAGTTACATACCTTATGCTCATTTCTTGGCTTAATGAATCCTTCTAGTTAGGCCATATAAATGGCCTCCTCAATATCCCTATTAAAAAATGCAGTCTTGACATCCAATTGCCATATTTCATAATCAAAATAGGTTGTTATGGCCAAAAGAATTTTGATAGACTTAAGCATGGCAACTAGAGAAAATGTCTCCTCAAAGTATATACCATCCTTTTAAGTATAGCCTTTAGCTACCAATCTAGCTTTAAAGGTCTCTACCTTTCTATCTGATCCTTTTTTCCGTTTATAGATCTATTTACACTCTATGACGTTTACATCTTGTGGTAGATCTATAACTTCATTGACGTACATGGAATCTATTTCTAATTCCATTGCCTTGAGCCATTTTTTTTGCATCAACATCATTAATAGCCTATGTATAAGTAACTGGATCTATTTCTTCTTGTTCTAAGATGGTTATAATGCCTTCTCTTAGAGCTAGGTAACTGTTTGGTTATCTCATAACCCTCCCACTATATCTATGCATTACTTGATGTTTAGGTTACTCTTCCGATTGAACTCTTAAATCCATTTCGACATCTTGTTATGCTACATCCAAACCAACTCTTGGTTTAGATGAAATAACTAACTCTTTGAGTACTATTTCACTTCTTCCTTTGTGATTTCTTACAAACTCTTCCTCTAGGAAGGTTGCATTTGTCGACAAAAATACCTTACTATCCTGAAGACTATAAAAATAACACCCTTTAGTACCTGTAGGATATCTTACAAACAAACATACTTCTGTCCTTGGTTTCATCTTTATGGATCCAAGTTCTTAAGTTTCATAATGAAGGCACTTGGCTAGTCCACAACTCCCTAGGTATTTTATGAACCAATTTGGATGGAGTAAATTAAGAAGATAAGTTGTCGTTTGTATGGCATATCCTCATAATGATTCTAGAAGGCTAGCGTAGGACATCATTGATCTTACCATTTCTAATAGAGTCCTATTTCTCCTCTCAACTACACCATTTTGTTAAGGTGTTCGAGGAGCTAACAAGTTAGAAACAATTCCATTGTTAATTAAATATTGCTGGAACTCTCTAGATAAGTACTCACCACCTCGATCCAATCGAAGTTTTTTTAATGGCTTGCCCAGCTACTTCTCACCTTTGGCTTTGATTTCTTTGGACTTTTCAAAGGATTCACTCTTTTTATGCATCAAATACAAATGTCCATATCTAGAATAATCATCGATAAAGGTTATGAAGTATTCATAAGCTCCTCTAGCTTGTATGTTCATAGGCCCACACACATCAGTATATACTAGGTCTAACGTGGATTCAAATCTGTTTCCTTTATAAGAAAATAAGGGCTTGGTCATTTTTCCTTCAATACAAGATTCACAAAAGGGTAATGGATCATTATCCAAGCCCATAAGGATCCCATCCTTTACTAATGTATCAAGTCTTTTCTGATTGATATGACTCATTCTTAAGTGCTACAGATATTTTAAATTAATGTTAGAGATATTGGATTGTCTTGGTTTTATCAATTCTGTGGTGTTTAGTAAGCTTGTAATAGCTTCTATAAAGAACAATCCCTTTTTAATTATTTCATTACAAATAAAATCCTTATTCTCATATATTGAAACAACATTTTCAAAATATAAGGAATAAGTAGATTTTATTAAACAAAAAACAAAAATCATGTTCCTTACGATCAATGTAACATACATCCTACAAATATAACCTATGACCATTAGGAAAGTCTAAAATAATGACTCCCACTGATTCTACTAAAATATAGGTTCCATTTGCTATTTTGACTTAAAACTGACCTTCAAGTAGTCTTTTCCTTTGCTGGAACCCTTGAAAAGAATTGCAAACATGGTTAGTGACTCCTGAATTTAATATCTAAGAATCATATAAATTTGCCACATTTTTAGTTCCTAACAAACTTAGGAAACCCATACCTTGTTTTCTTTTAAAGGACTCAAGGTAGACTAAATAGCTTTTTTTCCAGTGGCCTATCTCATCACAGTGGAAACATTTTCCCTTAGTGCTCTTCTTGTCCATCTTTTTCATGGGTTTGGCCTTCTTTTTCATTGGACCCTTCTTCTTTTGCTTGCCCTTACCCTTGGGCTTAGAACAAGATGTTACATTAGCTTCTGGCCCATAAACTTGATATTTAATATCTCCTCTGTACTCTGAAGAGTATTCATCAACTCACTCAAGGTGTAATCCTTGCTGTTGAGCTCATAGTCCAACTTAAACTACTTTAGGAGTAATCCTATGACCGTTCTTATTGAAATTACTTCTCTACTATTAGTTTTTATTACCGTCGTTCCACCCTTCTTAAGTACACGTTATACTAGGCTGAACCTTTCACTATCAAAGATGGGATAAATTATCCCTGCATCTATGAGTTTGATTATCTCCTTCTTAACCACCTCCCTCACGTTAGGGTTCTACCTTCATTGACGTTACATCCCTGGTCTAGGTTTATTCAGTGCGTACAAACTTTTTGTCTTATACCTCAAATATCAACAATCTACCATCAAATGGCTTTCATTGGCTTTCTAATAATTTCCACCACCTTACTTTCTTGTTTCTCCTTTAATTGATTAGAGATGATTATTGATAATATTTGACCTTTACCTAGAAAGGTATATATAAGATGTGCATATAAAGGTTTAAGCTTTAATATAGGTGGTTTTTTTTTTCTGTAGATGGTGGTATGGTTGCTTCGGTTCGAACCAATTTATCTTAATGAATTTAAACATCCGATTCCCCCATCTCATTATCTCCTTTAGATTCAAGTTTTTGATATCTACTGTCTGTCTTTGCTTTCAATGATGCAACTCTCAAATTGTTCTTGCAAATCTTGATCCATAGTTTCAACATTCATACGCTCGCTACTTGTTGTTGGGTTCTTTAAAGCCTTATTCATATTGAATTTGGCCTTATCTTTGCCTATTTGAAATGTTAATTTCCCTTTCTGAACATCAATTATAGCTTTCCTTGTATTCATAAACTATCATCCAAGGATCAGTGGACAGTTCTTATCTTCTTCAAAATCGAGAACCACAAAATCTACAGGAATAACAAACTTATCCACTTGCATTAAAACTTCTTCCACTATTCCAGCTGGTCTTTTAATAGATTGATCAGCCAACTGAATTAACATCGATGTCAGCTTAACCTCATCCAATCCTAACTTCTTAAATATTGACAAAGGAATAAGATTAATACTTGCACCTAAGTCAAATAAGCACTTAGTGAATTCAAAGTCACCAACCACACAGGGTATTATGAACTCCTAGTTCCTTCAGTTTAGATGGCATCTAACTGGTGACTATGGAGCTACAAGTGTCAATTAGAACTACCATCTGATTATCTTCCCAAGTACGCTTCTTTGATAATATATCCTTAAAAAATTTCATGTATTTAGGCATGTGTTCCAAAGCCTCTACAAAAGAGAGATTTATCTATAATGTCTTCAATTTCTCGACAAATTTTGCATATTGTTCCAGCTTCTTCTTTTGCAATCGTTGAGGAAAAGGAATCTTAGATGGATATAGTGGAGGAGCAATATAAGGAGGGTTTTTACTCATATTCAATTCTCTCTTTTTTGTGATCTTTCTCAATATATAGGCTCCTCATTTGTCTTTGTGGGTATTTCAAGTTCCTCACCACTTCTAAGTGTAATAGTCTTTAATTGCTCCCTCGGTTGGTTCCTGAAGTGCTAGGAAGAATTCACTTAATTTGCGTATATGAAGCATTTGAAAATTGATTTACTTGAACCTATAGATTGTGGATTCAAGATGCATGGTTCTTTCTTACTTGTTCGAAACTACCCTCCAAACTCTTTTTTGCATTGCCTAGGGTTCTAAGCTTTTCTAAAGTTTTATCCAACTTGGATTCCATCGAGCTTGGTTTGTCTTTTTGGAAGCTTAGTTACCCTTGAGGTCTAAACTATCCACCAACATTGTTTGTCTACGAGAAGTTAGGGTCGCAATTTCACCTGGAGATATATGTATTGGGGTAGGGATTGTTTCCCCCTCCTCATCCATTTTGAGCTCCCATATAACTCACTTGCTCTGGATTGTTTTCCTTCATCAAGAAATAGTCCAACATATTATGGTCCTTTTGTTCACAGATTTTACACTTAAGTTGCAGGACTTTCAATGAAACTGAGAAAGAAGCTTTCATGTTGTTGGGTTGTCGACTTATGTTGACAATTTTAGCTTGCATCTCCATCACTTAATCGACAACCACAATTCTTTTTTGTCCTCAAAAAGTAATGTTTTGTCTACTCTGCTTGTTCGTCCTTAGGTAGCTATTACTCGCCATCTCCTCTATCAGCTCTTTCACTTCAGCTACTGTATTTCTCATTAGTGATCCTGCTGAATCTACATTAATCATGGCTCTGTAAGGTTACTCCATTATAGAATGTTTACAACAAGAATTCCTTGGTTAAATTATAATGAGGGCATTTTTGTTACAAATCCTTGTATCTTTCCCACACTTGATAGATCAATTAACATTCACTTTACTCGAAGTTAGTGATGTCCTTGATGATCTTTGTGATCTTAGTAAGGGAAAAATACTTATCTAAAAAGGCACGAACTAGCTGATCCCAAGTTGTGACATTAGTTGGGTTGACGAAATGATACCAAGCCTTTTCTCTATCTCTAAGGGTAAAAGGAAAGAGCCTAATTCTAACTGCATAATCCAACATCTGATGGTACCAAAACGTATCATAAATTTCAAGGAAGTTCATTATATGTGAGTTAGGATCTTTATTTATTAGTCTATAGAACTACACATTCTATCGAAGCATATTTAGGAGGGTTGGTTTGATTTCAAAAGATGTTGCTTATACAGGTGGCCTAGCTACTCCTTAGTTAACTGCATTAAACCCTGGTCTCATAAAGTCAATAAGGGTTCGTTGTTGACGTCCTTGGTTCACTTCGTGGTCCAAATCTTGCTGAAATTCCTTGTCTATTGTTCCTTATGAGATTTCCTCTTCTTCTTCATATCGAGCTTTTCTAGTGGATTGTTTTAATCGAGTTATGTCTAAATTTAAGGTTTCAGCTACACAACTCAATCTTCTCGTGACTTTTTTGTTAATGAAAGAGCATGATTTCAAAAATAGAAAAAAGAACAAAATTAAAAATTAAAAACTAACTAAACTTCTTAAATTATAGAATTAAGCTAATTGCCTCCCTAGCAACGATGTCGAAAACTTGATCAGGTTATTGATGTGTGTAATTTTTAATTAGTTAACCTTGATAATCTGCAAGTGCATGGGTCATTGGTATAGTAACTATGGTGTCGATCCCATAAGGAGGGATAATCTAATCCTAAAATCTAAGACTAAAACAAATCATATAAATTCAAAATGTAATGAAACTAAAAAAAATTAATTTAATCAATCATATCAATTCAAGAATCAATCACGAAAATATTAACAATTTAGCAGTTGCAACAAATACTCAAGAATCAACCTAAGGATCTACCAATTAAGAGAAAGGAAAATTTACCTACCTTTAACACTAACCTAATTGATTATTTATCAGTTCTAGATGATCCCAGGGTTGATTACTCTCTTTCAAGTAATAACGATTAATCCTAATTTATAAACCCTAATCAGATTATAGAAGTTGCAATTTCTCAATTAGCAACCTATCCTAAACCCTAATTAGATCTAAAGTTGCCTAATAAACAATCGAAAAAATATGCAAGATCTCTCTTCGCACAGTTTACCAATTTGATTCAATTCTTTTTCTATTAAGTCACCTAAACTCTTATTGGCCCAATTTAATTATTTTTCATTCGATTCACCCTCTTTGATTATTATGAAATTATGCATGTCCAACATTAAATCATAATAAATTCAAATAATAGATAAAGAATCAAATTTTATTAAATCAAAGATAAAACCCCAAAGGTGAGTTTAGAAACATCATCAACATCCAAAGATCCTATCATCGACTATTATTCCAATTCTATACAATAATAAAACTAAAGATAGTAAAAAAAACAAAATTGAATGAAGACACGAGGTACCGACGTTAGGAAACTCCTAATCCAGGAAGTACATTGAGTCTACTTCTTCTCCTCTTCTGTCTTCCTTTTCTCTTTCTCTATCTCTCGATAATTCTCTCTAGGGTTTCTTTAAAAGTGTCTTATGCAAAAGACCCCGCTTCCTCTTTGTCTTATTATTTAAAAACCTTTTGTGTTCTAAGTAGCCCTAGGGTTTTTTTTGAGGTTCAAAAGGTTTAAAAAATCCCTCAAAACTCGACCTTTCTGAGTGTCTGCGTGTCTATCCAATGCAGGCCATGATTGTGGGCTACATTTAAGCCTTCCATCACGATAGTGGTATGTAGGCCATGATCGTGGGCCACATCTTAGGCTTCTATCATGATAATACGAGTCATGATCATGGGCCAACTCTAGTGCTTCTGTCATGATCATAGCCTATTAGGCCACGATCGTGGGCCATTGTTTAGGCCTGAATGTCTCCAAAACTTCTCTGTTCTTAACCCTGAAACACTAACAAACACATCAAGGTACCTTAAAAATATAATAAATAAGCTCAAAGACTTGTGTTAACCCATAAAAACACTTAAACACAAGTAATTAACAAACTAACACACTTTTAGTATAAACACATACTAAATGATTGAATTAACAATTAAATACATATCAAACTAAGCCCTAAATCACAATGAAATTCACACTTATCACAACCTAATAGACTATGTTCAAAATTAAATCAATTTCAATCCATCAAAGCCATTGGCACATTCAAACGATTCATAAAATGTAATCTAAAAATTATTATATAATATGCAAAATTGAAATTTAAAGCAAAACACACAACCTCCCTACGCTTGAATAACAAATTGTCCTTAATGTGAGAAGGGGACAAATAAGCACACATGTAAGGGAGAGAAACATAAATTAAAGTAAAACAAAATAAAGACTAAATTTAAAAAGAAAAGGGTTAAAATAAAGCCTCATGGTGATGGAGTCAGTGATGGTGTTGGAGGTGGCAGTTAGACACCTTGAGCCTCAAAGTAACAATGGATATGATGCTATCTCGACTCTGACATCAATGTGTTTGGGCTATCTCCTTCATTCTTTTGGAGTTCTTTGTAAGTGTATTTGTAATTATCTTGGTGTTTGCGGATATTGTATTAAGCATTTACTTCTAGCCCAGTTCTTTTATTTCTTCTTCCTCCTCAGACTCTTCACTCTTGAAGTCCTCTTCTACCTACTGAGGCAGCGCGATACTCGAACTCTCTTGAGTAGCCCTGATCTTCACATGTGTCTTTTGGTTGATATCTCGGAGTTCGGTGTTATAAGACTTAAGGATTTCAACACACCACAGATGATGATGATTTAGAAATCTAGGAGGTGGATTGTTAAACCACTATAGTCCACCCTATAATACTTAGCAATGGCAAAAACCAAGTACCCCATACCTAAATTGTTGCTCCTTTTACGTAGAGTTGCAACAATAGAATTTAGCACATAGGTGGAGGTGCACATTAGGTTGTTGTGATCCATACACCACAATAGGACAAGTACCTTTGTTGAGCACTTATTGGTTTTTGATTTATCAAAAACCAAATGACATATGAATTTGTGCAATAACAAGTTCTCGCTAGTTCTTATGATATTGTTGTTGGCATTTTTAGCGTTGAATCACTCTAATCCATTGAGCTCATTCTAATAGCGGGAAGCACGAAAGTCATCGTGCTGATTAATAATGGAACACTCTAGAACCTACAAATATCACACATGATTTCGATATTCAACTCATATTTTCATCCCCATAACCTAAACCACATTTCTTTGGGGTTACTAGGTTCATAATATAGGGAAGTGAAGAATTCTAGAGTGAGCTCCTCGTAGACAGGTTATTGGAAGTGTATGAACTTCGCCTACTAAATTCTTTCTACTAAGATCTCTACCTTATCCCGCAGTTCTAGCCTATCAAGTGTGTCAAAATCAAAATATTTTGGGACTACAATTTGTTTAGCATTGAGGGATTGGAAATGAATACCTTCCTCTTCCGTGTAGATCCGGAAGGGTGCTCCGTAGTCTGCCACCCTATTCCTTCTCCCTCGTTTTACGACCTAGGTTCATCCTAATTATTGATTGCACTTTGCTGACTGCTTAATGCACGACATATTGTCTTACAAATAGGTAGAAGTTGGAGGATATTGGAAGTTTGGAATTTGGTTAGAGAGAAGTGAGAGTGTTTACAAGTTCTAAACTTAGAGTGATAAAGTTAAAGTGAAAGTGAGTGAAAAAATTAAGTAAGAAATGAACATATAAGTGAATGGAGGTTAAGGTGGTAAAAATTAAAACTGAAATTCATGTGTCCCCTTTTTACCGTACTGCAGGTAGGGATGGCAGTGGGTTTTCAACCCGATTAATATCTGCACTACCTAACTCAAAAAGATGGATATGGAGGCTAAAAAATGAATTTTAAACGAATGCTAAAAAATGGATGTGGATATGATATCCTAAGCCCATGGATACCCATATCCTACCTATTTTTTATTAGCTCTATTTTTTCTAGTTTTTTTCTTAAATATTTATGGTTAAATATAATAAAATATTAATATTTTCTAAGAAGAAACAACTTTAAAATCTCCACCTTACTCCTCATTCCTCACCTTTTCATCATAATTTATTTTCTTATAGGATGAAAATAATGCAAATGATATGGAGATAGAGTTTTGAATGTTGAGGAATTCACGCAAGGATAATTTTAAGCTTAGGATATTTCAGTCTTTGTTTCAGTACTTGATATGTATATTATAAGAATCTAAATTAATGGATTCACAGTTGAATAATCAAGTTGATCACTTGATTACGGTTTAGACTGTAGTGTTGTGATTTATCTCCATATAAGTAATGGAGTTTACTTAGAGGGAATGATGAGTTTCATATCATGATAGTAGTTGACTATCGATAATGGCACTATTAAATGAATCTAGAATCAAGTATGTTTTAAAGAATAAAGTGGGCTGTTACTTTAATTTTAAAACATACAACTTAAGCATTTGCTTATTATAAACAACAATCCTGATGAGTCGTGAACTCGTATGTGTTTCATTACAATTATTGAAATGATTGGAATGGATTTTTACAGAGTAATAATCAAATGTCTACATGTTGGAATTATCAATTGAAACATGTATTAGGGAACATTCACTCAAATAAAGAGTTTATAGTGCTATCATCACTTATAGATGTTTTAAAGAGATTTGGTGACTAAATTGGCGCTAGGAGTGTAATGGACTAGCTACCCATGAAGTCCTAGCACCAAGATGAGATCTTGTGCGTTAATCACCATATAAAGTAAAACGAGAGATCTAGAAGAAAAAACCAATATAACGATAAAACGGTAATTTTACCCTTTATTGTGCTGATGGCTATAATAAGTTCTAAATAGGATTGCAATAGGGCATAAAATATGTGTTCTCATAATATTTAATAATTCAAGAGTTCAACTAATTGTATTTAGTGTAATGACATTTAGTTAATAAGCTAAAATTAATTCTAATGAGATTAAATTAATTTTAGGCTTAATGGAGCTTGAATTATCAAAGTCCAATAAGATTCCCCACTTGACTTCCAGAAAAGTTATCAACCTAAACATGAAATATAAATGAAGGTTTTACAAGCCCATAATTGATTGTTGGGCTTGCACTAATTAATGGTTAATTGAAAGCCCAAATGTTCATTTAGAAATGGGCTAGACTTTGGTTTAATGTAATTGATTAGATTAATCATATCAAAACAAATTTTTTTTAAAAATGAAGGAGCAATTTCTGTTATTAGGGTTGAATATTTAGCTACAAATTTGACATTAAAATGATAAATAAAGATGGTCTTTATTATGGTTTATCATCATTAAATGGAGTTATGAA
>JANSVA010036994.1:0-13849 GCA_025504915.1 Erythroxylum reticulatum | reverse complement strand
AATTTAGCATTTGCTTACCCGAATTAATTCGGGCCGGGCCGGGTAATCGGGCTGGCCCGAATAATGCTCACCCCTAACTTCAAGGTGTGTTTTTATGAGTTGATTACTTATCTCCAGAAAAACGTACCTTCAAGCTTAAGTTATATAAATATAAAGATAATGGCAAGCAAGCATGTAACCACTTAAAAAGCAGCACAAAACTCTCCAGAAAAGTAAAGAGACGTGACTTGACTAACTTAAATTTATGATACTTTCTCATGCACATAGAAGTACTTAATAGGTTATGCAAATAATGTTAGAATTTTGGACTATGCTCCATTTGCCTACATAATTACAAATGTATATGGATTTGTAAATGTACATATTTTATAATAAATAATCATATGCATATTTAAATTTTAAAATTTAAGGACCTAATTGAGGTAATCTAATTCTTTTAGTGATCTATGCCATTTTATAAAAATGTGGAGACTCATATATAAAAATATAGAATTTTTTAGTGTGTAATTACTAATTAATGATGGGCTAAATTGGTCACTACACCTATAAGTTTTATAAAATGAGCATGGTCCTTGATTGATGTATCTAAACAATATGAATAATTTATTTATTCAGTTTTATAACGCTTCCCATTTATCATTTTGTGTGAATATGTTCAATCTAAAGATTATGTTCCCTACATCTCTTCCATTGTTTACTGGAAATCTCCCATTTCTTGCTCATAGATTCATCTACATTTCCACCCTATTTCTTCTTCTTAAACAATACTCCAGGAAAGATTTATTCCCCATTTCCATTGAGTGGCTTCAGAGCAAATATTGCCCTAGAATTGTTTGGATTTAGTTTTGTGATGATTATTTGAAGTTTTGATAATGTTTAAATGCAAATAGTTATTTAGTTAAAAGCCCATGACTTTATGGTGATTATTGTTGAAACTGGTTAAAATTCATGTTTGGATTTTATTTCTGCAAATTACTTTTGTTAATTTGATTCAGTATTACTACAGCCATAATCACAGAAAATATATGTGGCAAAATTGTGTTGTAAATTCTTAAAACAAATCTACAAATACGTGTCAAAAGGATGAAAAAGACGACGATGTTCATAACCTTTAAGAACTTAACATTTGTTATTATAAGTGGGCCCTATAAGACATAAGCCTTTAATTTGCATTTGGTGGTCAACTTGGTTTTTAGGGTTGAGTTTCCATAATAGATAAGATTCTAATGGGTTATTTTTCTAAATTATCACAATAAAATAATAATATTGTTGTTGTTGTTGTTGTTGTTATTATTATTATTATTATTATTATTATTATTATTATTTCTTTAATGGAATAATAAACATTTTATGGTACAATAATAATAATTTTATTTTGTGGCATATTTATTATTGTTAAGCATAATTTATTTGGAACAAATTTATAATTTTGGTTTATTATGTTTTATTTATATGGATTAATTATGCCAATTTTATGTGCATTTCCTGTTGCATATATTTAGACTACTTGTGGTTAGTGATTAATTTTAAACTAAGTATGCTTGATTCTTCATTTTGATCAAGTAAAGCAATATATCACCAAAGTGACTTCTATTATGGAAAGTTTTCGATTGTGAATTATTAAGGTGGTGAGTGTGTTTTTCTTTATGTGAGCATTATGTCAGCCCAAAGGAAGATTGTTGTTTGGCAAAAACTTACATGCACATGTAGTGATGAGTGTGTGATGATTATTAGGCATCCACTATGATTGCTAAGTTGGCCCAAAGGAAAGCTAAGGACTTGATCGAATCTTATTATCAATACTTGATTACTACACTAAGATAACTAATTGTGAGTTGATTCTTTGTCTAAAGACTATATTCAATATCATTGCAGTTATCTTGAGATACATGTCATCAATAAAATAATTAATCACTTATTTGGTTATGTTTACATATATATATTAGTTGATTGTGCTTTATATGATGTTTTCTGTATAGATAATATTGTTAATGCTTTTCTGTCACCGCCACAATTGATAGTATCTGATGCTTAGTGGTAGCAACCTTAAGACTTGAAAAAAAATAAGGTGACTATGGTTTTAGGAAGTATGGATTTAGACCTCACATTAAGAGAGTTGCATCCTTCACCTCTATCTCTTAAGAATCAAAGAGTATTTGAGAGGTAGGATTGCTCCAACTGTGCAAGTTTCATGATCATGAAGAATGTTATCCCATATATGGTTTTGGACACCATGCCTAAGGTAACAGATGTCAAATGATTCCTTGATATCCTTGAGGAACAGTTTGTCAAAAGAGAAGGCAAAAACAAGTTCAACTTTAAGGAAACTTATCTTTATGAGGTGTAAAGGTAATGCAAAAATAAGGGTGTACTTACTTAAAATGTTTCATCTTGTAGAAAAACTAAAGACACTGAAGATAGAATTTTCGAAAGACTTACTCATTCATTTAGTGTTGAAATCTCTTCCTCCACAATTCAATCAGTTTTTAGGTGAGTTACAGTTGTCAAAAGGGAAAACAGACATTGAATGAGCTCATCTCTCACTTAGTGTAAGAGGAAGATAGGATGAGATAATATAAGGTTGAGAGTGCTCATTTAGCATCAACCTCTTCATCCCATTGTAAAAAGAGGAAGAAAAGGAAATTTCAATGTCAAAATCGCAAAAGAAGCATAAGGATATGTCTGAGGGACCTTTTGCAAGGACCCTTCTCATATGAGGAAAGATTGCGCCAAATATCACACTTAGAAAGTAAAGAAAGGTATATCTTTTGCTTTTGTTTGTACTAAGTTAATTTGGTTTCAATACTAAGATATACTTAGTGGTTAGATTTTAGTGCTACAATCCACATAAGTATATCTATGCATGGTTGCTTAAACTCCTGAAGGCCCGATAATGATGAGAAGCACATTTATATGGGGCGAAGTTTTAGGCTTGGAGACCTATTTGTTGTTATTACCTACTAGTCTTTATTTAAAATTAAATAACACATTTATTGTGTTATCTTTTAGGCAAATTTTGGTTTTAGTTTTTGTGATGGACAAAAAAGGATTTGTTTATTCATTTAGAAACAAAAATGTAATGCTTATTGGAACCACTAATTTATTTGATTATAACAAGCTTTATTTACTTGATATAGTAAATTCGTGTAGTAAGTCCCATAATGTTGAAAACACGGGCACTAAATGCAAATTATCAAATGAGAATTCTTTCTTATTATAGCATAAGTGTTTGAGTCATATCTCTAAAAAGATAATTAGTAGGCTTCTATTAAAAGGGATTTTTGAAACCATGAATTAGATTATGGTATTTTTGATAAGTCCGTAAAGGGCAAAACTATAAATAAGAGAAAATAGGAGCTAAAAGGTTTAAGGATGTCCAATTATTGATATGTATAGATATTTGTGGGCCCTTTCCTACAACTTTATATAATCGTCAACAATGTTTTATCACATTCATAGATGATTACTCTCGATATGACCACCTACACTTAATTTATAAGAAGTCACAAGCAATGGACATTTTTAAGTTGTTTAAGGTTGAAGTTGAAAATAAACTTGGTAAAACTATTAAGGTTATAAGATCTTATCGTAGTAGTGAATACTATAGAAGATATGATAAATCAAGTGAACAACTCCCATGTCCATTTGCTTAATTCCTAAATGACTGTAGGATTATCCCTTCATACGCTATATAAGGTTATCTAAATATGAGTAGTGTAGTAAAGAGACAAAATAGAACCCTTAAGGATATAGTATAAAGTATGATTTGTCATACAACTTTACCTTTCTCACTATGGAGAGATACATTAAAGACCATAATATACATACTAAATAAAGTTCCTATAAAAGTTACAAACAAAACCCTTACAAGTTATGGACGGGGTCTTAAATCATTTACACGCTTGCGTATGTCTATTTGAGTCAAGTTCCTATAAGCCAAATGAAAAGAAACTAGATACAAAAATTATTAGTAGTTATTTTATAGGACACTTTAAAAGATCACAATGATTTAAATTCTACGATCCTAAAACAATAATTTTTTTTAGATAGAAAATGTCTAATTCTTTAAGAATGTTGAGTTTGGGAAGGAAGATAAGGGCAATGATTCGTCTTTGAAAAGGAGTCAATCAATATTCCTCTTTCTATAATTGTTATTAATCATAATCGAGTTTTCATTCTTGACATAGTTAACAACATCTGGTATAAATACATGACAGTGTTGAGCTTCCTACCCATCAAAGCAATCAAATCATTGCTCAATCCATTATTTAGAAGGATCATGAGGACCAAACTCAACAAACTCAAACCTAAGTGGAACTAGCGCCTCTAAGAAGAACCACGAAGCAAAGGTGAAGTGAAATTCTAGATGATTACGTTGTTTTCTCCAATAATATGAGGAAAGTGTTAACTTAGTGGGAGATGATTATCTCATGTTCAATGAGCCAATTAAAAGTTCTAACTCTCATAAGTGGATTAATTCCATAGGTGAGGAAATGTAGTCTATAAGAGATAATGGCGTTTGGGATCTTGTCCTATTACCAATAGTATGAAACCTATTAGTTTTAAATGGATTTTTAAGACCAAAAGGGACTCACAAGGCAATATGGAAAGACACAAGGCTTGTTTTATCACCAAAGGATTTACTTAAAGGAAGGTATTAACTATAAAGAGGCTTTCTCTCCAGTTTTGTCAAAAGACTCTTTCAAGACTATCATCACACTTGTAGCATATTTTAATCTTGAGCTACTTTAGATGGATATAAAGATAAATTTTTTCAATAGTGACATTGAGAAAACAATTTATATGAAACAATCAGAGGGGTTAGAATTCAAGGAAACTTATTAATTAGTTTATATACTTAAGAAATACATTTATGAGCTCAAACGATTTCTTGTCAATGGTACCAAAAGTTTCATCAGGTTATTCTCTCATTTAGTTTTAAAGTGAACATTATTGAAGATTGTGTATACCATAAGTTCACTAGAAATGGATTCATTTTCTTTGTCCTATATGTGGATGATATTTTGCTTGCTAGTAATGATATGGAACTGCTTTAGGAAACCAAGAAATTTCTTTCAGAGCAATTCAAAATGAAAGATCATGTTGAAGCATCCTTTGTATTAGGGATCTAGATTCACCATGATTGTTCACAGGGAATTGAAGATTATCACAAAAGGGTTCAAGAAGGTATTACAACATTTTGGTATGTAAAATTGTAGACATCACGATCCCCCTATATAAAGGAGATAAATTCAATCTGAAACAATGTTCAAAAAATGAAATAGAATCCAAGTTTTTGCAAAATATCTCTTACTCGATAGTGGTAGAGAGTTTAATGTACACATATGTCTACACCCATCCTAACGTCGCATCAGTTATAGGAATGCTTGACAGATACCAAAGCAATATATGAGAGAACATTGGGAAATACTTAAAAGAGTGTTTGACTATTTACAAAAACTTGAAATCAATGAGTTTTTTGATTTCAAATTTGTTGGATGTCAAAACAGTTGTAAATCAACATCTGGCTATCTGTTTTTATAACCCAAAGGAGTGATTTCTTGGAAGAGCGCCAACCAGACACTCATTGCACCTTCTACTATGGATGATGAATTTGTTACATTTTATGAGGCATCCAATCATGTTATATAACTAGGTAACTTCATTTCAAAACAACCACTAGTCAATGGTATTCAAAGGCCACTAAAGTTATAATGTTTGATTCTTTAAGAACGTTGAGTTTGGGGGGGAAGATAAGGGCAATGATTTGTCTTTGAAGAGGAGTCAGTCAATATTCCTCTTTCTATAATTGTTATTAATCATAACCTAGTTTTCATTCTTGACGTAGTTAACAACATCTAGTATAAATACATGATAGTGTTGAGCTTCCTACCCATCAAAGCAATCAAATCATTGCTCAATCCACTATTTATAAGGATCATGAGGATCAAACTCAACAAACTCAAACCTAAGTAGAACTAGCGGCTCTAAGAAGATCCACGAAGCAAAGGAGAAGTGAAATTATAGATGATTATGTTGCTTTCTCCAATAATACGAGGAAAGTGTTAACTTAGTGGGAGATGATTCACTCATGTTTAATGAGCCAATTAAAAGTTCTAACTCTCATAAGTGGATTAATTCTATAGGTGAGGAAATGCAGTCTATAAGAGATAATGGCGTTTGGGATCTTGTCCTATTACCAATAGTATGAAACCTATTAGTTTTAAATGGATTTTTAAGACCAAAAGGGACTCACAAGGCAATATGGAAAGATATAAGGCTCGTCTTATCACCAAAGGATTTACTCAAAGGAAGGTATAAGCTATAAAGAGACTTTCTCTCCAGTTTCGTCAAAAGACTCTTTCAATACTATCATCACACTTGTAGCATATTTTAATCTTGAGCTACTTTAGATGGATATAAAGATAAATTTTTTCAATAATGACATTGAGAAAACAATTTATATGAAATAATCAGAGGGGTTAGCATTCAAGGAAACTTATTAATTAGTTTATATACTTAAGAAATACATTTATGTGCTCAAATGATTTCCTATCAATGGTAGCAAAAGTTTCATCAGGTTGTTCTCTCATGTAGTTTTAAATTGAACATTATTGAAGATTGTGCATACCATAAGTTCACTAGAAGTGGATTCATTTTCTTTGTCCAATATGTGGATGATATTTTGGTTGCTAATAATGATATGGAACTACTTTGGGAAACTAAGAAATTTCTTTTAGAGCAATTAAAAATGAAAGATCATGTTGAAGCATCCTTTGTATTAAGGATCTAGATTCACCTTAATTGTTCATATGGAATTGAAGATTATCACAAAAGGGTTCAAGAAGGTGTTACAACATTTTGGTATGCAAAATTGTATACATCACGATCCCCCTATATAAAGGAGATAAATTCAATCTGGAACAATGTTCAAAAAATGAAATGGAATCCAAGTTTTTGCAAAATATCCCTTACTCGTTAGTGCTAGAGAGTTTAATGTACACGTATGTCTACACGCATCCTATCCTCGCATCAGTTATAGGAATGCTTGACAGATACCAAAGCAATATAGGAGAGAACATTGGGAAATACTTAAAAGAGTCTTTAAATATTTTAAAAAAACTTGAAATCATTGACTTTCTGATTTCAAATATGTTAGATGTCAAAACAGTTGTAAATCAACATCTGGTTATATGTTTTTTTAATCCAAGGGTGTGATTTCTTAGAAGAGTGCCAAACAGACACTCTATACATCTTCTAGTATGGATGATGAATTTGTTACATTTTATGAGGCATCCAATCATGTTATATGACTAAGTAACTTCATTTCAAAACATCCATTAGTCAATGGTATTTAAAGGCCACTAAAGTCATAATGTGATAATAGATTATCATCATATATTCAAATAGAAATAGGAGCTCTTCTATATCTAAACATATAGACATTTAATTCTTTATGAAAGAAAGAGTTGATAGTGGTTTTATAAGTATTGAATTTATAAGAACAAACTCTGTTATTGCGAATCCGCTCATAAAGGCATTAATGCCCAAGGCCCTTCCTTAGTATTTAACTTATATAGGTGTTGTTACATTGGACGCCATTTGATTTCGTAGGAGTTCATGTTGTGTTCTCTATGCTAAAAACTTTACTTGATGTCATGTCATTAATCAAATATTAAGTTCTTTTTTAGTTTGTATAGTTTACTCTAAACTCCAATCTTATTTAGTTAATGTTGGATCAGTTCTAAATAGGTATGTGTAGATCATATAACATGTAATTTTCATGGTACACATTTATAGTTGATCTATATCATTTAATTAAGTTGATGTATGAGATCATTGTGAGTTTAGTTGCAAAAAATTACTGCCATCTAAGTGGGAGATTGTTAGAATATTGAGTTGCATACTATATGCATATTGTTTTTTTATACCCTACAGCCAATCGCTTTGGTTGTAGTTTAGTGAAAAATTATTTGAACGCATAATTTATTTTGCACATGTTTAGATGTATATGATAAAGTCCATGGGATAATTGTACATTGCAAATGAAATTATGATAAGATTATAATTATGAGATTCATATTGCATTTATGTATTATCCTAAATCTTCCTAGTCATTGTTCTATTAAGATTGGACATTAACAGAACGTAAAAAGACTAACACACATTGTGTTTTTCCTTATAAAGAAAATAGTCGATCTTATAGGCTAAAGTATAAAGATGCTTAAACAAACATGTGGGTGCTTACTGGAGACAAGATCACTGACCAGACCCGATATGAGAAATCCATTTGGAACATTACTTGTATGTCTATGGAATTCTCATTGTGATGATTGTATGGGTGATCCTTTAACTTGAGGTCATTAAAGTTATATTGTATAGGAATTACTATATTTTGATATTACTTATGATCTATTTAATCATAGGTCGTTTAGTCGGTAGTCATTGGATGTAGCATGAACTATATGGAAATAGTTGAATGATCAAGATAGGATTCATCACCCTAAAGTAATTAGGGAGAATGTTTCGTTGCTCTCGATTAATGTTAATTCAAGAAACCCTTGGCCAAGGTGAAATGATGCTTTGTAAATAGTTTACAAATGTCATTAATTGAATCGATAGCTAATGGCAGAGAACTAATATGGTTAGACTCAAAATAGAGTAGACATTAATTTCATGCTTTATGTCTAATCAGAATATTGTATGATGAAAGGAATGAATTATATGAAAAAATCATGCACAAAAAGGTTATTCAAAACCACTTTGACATTCCTAAATATTTAGGTGGTCATGATGCATTGCTGGACATCAATCTTGATCTATGATTATAAATTATTTAATTGGAGAATTAAAGATAAATTAAAAGGAATTTTATTTTATCTAATTTTAATTATGTTTTATAATCATTGCAAATATATTTGGGAACCTAATGGGTCTCACATATAGAATGGGTTGAAGAGAGCAAAGTTAATTTAATCAAGTTGGACTTGATTGTAAAGTTTGAGAAACTTTATGATTAAATATGAGATATTTAATAAATAAGGATTAATATGAGATATTAAATCTTATATGGGCATAATTGATATTTAATTATAATCATTTGTAATTCTAATTACAGTTTAATTAAAATTAGAATTTAATTTCAATTAAATTACTAAAATGTTTAAAGCTTATTATAAATACCCTTAAGCTCTATGGAGCTAGCACTTCTTACTTAACCCTCTTTATAAGGGTTACGGAGTTCTCTCAACCTGTTTGTGGATACCGTTAGAGGTCGAACACTTGTGTGACTACGGTGGTGGAGACTAATCAGTTTTAGAAACAGTTCGAGGGATACAACAAGATAAAGATCAAACGTCGGAATAAGGTACAAATTATGTTTCCACTTTATTATGATTTATGTTAATCATTTTATAGAATTAAATAGATCTTGGTTTTTAGAAAATTAAAAGTCACAAAAAATTTCGTGATTATCCCCATGCAATCGGGATCAGATCTCAACCTATCAGAGATGACTTTATTTCTATAATTTGATTAAAAATTTTATCATTATTAACTGAAATTTGGAATTGAAAAATCAAACCTGATCTGATTCTCGAAGGAACTGTTCCTTATTCTTTAGTTGTTTTCTACTTCGATTTTCTGGATTTGCTTATGTACTAGTTTTGTTGTGCAAGGATCTAGAAAAATCAATTTTTCGTGGGCTTTGCTTAAAATTTCGATTTCTGGATGAGTTTTTGTTTTCTAGAAAACAACGATGTTCGCAATTTCTGGAAATAAAAAACTTAGAAACCCAGAATTAGACAACAAGGATGTTGCTATCTTTGGTTGTGTGTATTGGTTTTACACGTTAAAAGACACGGTGATGTAACAAAATAGATTGTTAAACCGAGGAGGCATCGGGGCTGTCTTTTTGTGTTCTGGTGTTTTTTCTTTGTGTTTTTTGTGAATGAAAAATGCGAATAAGAGGCGTGTTGTGTTCTGGAAAACTACCTATATGCATTTTTGGTTATATTTGTTCTGAAAAATGCGTTCTGAAAAATGCATCCCACGTTCTCCTTATTTTTCCGTCGTGTTTTAAATTTGGATTCTAGAAACTTGGTGATGAATATTGTGCTTTGAGGTTGAATTTTTTGGTTGTGCATTCTGTTTATGTGATGTTTGCAAATTTGTGAATTTACTACCTATATGCTTTTGTTTTTGAAAATACAAAAAAATTCACAGCCGCTTGATTTATGAAACCCAATTCAATAAGTCCCCTTTCATTTGAACGCGGATTCTGGTTGTTTTGCATTTCTGGTGGCTTGCAATTACGTTTGGGTATTTGATTGTTTTGGGATGTTTGGCTACTGCGAGGAGCAGTTGAAGATGCAAAGTGATGCGTCATAGGATGGCATGATAAAGGCCTTTCTGACTTCTTTATGGGTTGAAGCTTCGGAGATGGCTAGAGAAGCTCTCGGCAGCGACAATAAACAGAGGCAATGGTAGTCTAGAGGATGGGCGTTAATAACACCCACAAGCAAAAGTAGCAAGGACAAGTTTGCTTGAGTTGATACTGGCGTGTGCGTGCAAGCGCCAGACACCCACAATTTTTTTCTTTTCTTCTTTTAAAAATGTTTTAAGCCTTTTTTTTATTAAATTTGTTTAATTAAAAATTAAGAAGTTTTAAATCTTGATAAATTTAGAAAAGAGTTTTCTAATTGTTTGAAAAATGTTTTCAAAGGGTCAATTTTATTAGGATTGTTTTAAATTTTAGTTTAATTTTTCAAGAGTTGACTTATTAAATTATATTTATTATCAATTCAATTCCAAACTTAAGGCAATTATTTTTCTTACTATGATTAATACTAATAATATATTGATTCCTAATTAATTTTAGAAAAGTTAGTTTCTAAAATTAGAATTAATTAGTTTCAATTAGATTGAAATTAATTAATTAGACTCCTTAAAATTAAAAAAATTGTTTTCTTAAATAATTAAGAAAGGTGTTTCTTAATTAAGTTTATTTATTTAAATAGGACTGAGATAAATTCAATTTATAATTTTATTTTTAGAGAATTATTAATCATTTTATTTAGAAATTGTTTCTTTATTTATGAATAATAAGTTTCTTGATTTTTAGAAAAAGTATTTTTTGATTAAATTTTGAAAAATGTTTTCATTTATTAATTAAGAAAAATGTTCTTTCTTTAATTTTTTTGAAAATATTTTTCTAATTTATTAAAGCAAGATTTTCTAATCAATTAAGAAATCAATCTCTAAACAAATAATATATAATGACTTTCTTAATTAAATTTAAAGTATTTTATTTAATTTTGAAAATATTTTTCTTTTAATATTAGAAAATGGATTTCTAATTAATGAAAGCAATTTCTAATGAGATTAGAAATAATAATTTCTAATTAGATTAGAAATAGTTTTTTAATTAAATTGGAAAGTGTTATATAATTTTGAAAAAGAAGTTTTTCTAAATTATAATGAGTAAAAAGATTAATTTATTGAAAATTGTTTTCAATTAAATTTTGTTAAAGGAGTCAACATAAATTGGAAATAGTTTCCAATTGGATTTGAAATATTGTTTTCAAATCAAATTAAATTTTTATTTGGAATAGGAATTTAATTTATTTATGAATCAATAGTTTTAACCTAATTTAATTTTTCCAAGGAGTTGAAAATGTTATTTTAGATTATAGAACATCAATAACAAGAATCAAATGAAGCTTGATATTTTATGCTTATAATTTGGTTATGGGTGTATAAGATGCATACTTTATTTATATGGTTGATATTTATATTGGATGCATGATAAATTATATCTTTTATATGTGTGATATTTCACATGCAATTTGTATTTGATGAGACAAATGAAGTTAAATCTCTCATTAAAACTTTAAGTACACGTTAAGAACGTGATTGTTGCCTTCCATTATTATAAGAATAAATATGAGTTTTATTTATTGTAGGCTTATTGAGCAAACTTAAGGCCGCTTTAACCTGAACATATTTAATCCAATAATAATGGGTTTTACTTAACTAAATTTGTCTCATTTGGATGAGCAAACTTATGATCACATGAATTTAGAGGCAAAGTTAGGAACAACATATAAGATATATTTTGGTAAGAGTTGTCACCTAACAGATCTAGGAGTCACATGAGATGTGATTGATAAAGTCGTTATCTACCTAATTTAAGTTGTTTTGTTGAGCAAACTAAAGGTCAACTATATTTGAATGAGATCCTAACCCAATCTACCTAATTTAAGTCTAGTTGTTTTGTTGAGAAAACTAAAGGTCAACTATATTTGAATGGGATCTTAACCCACTAGAGAGATTAGAGTAATCTTTCCAAATAGTAGTGAGGGATATTATTTCGAATAAAATTGTGGAAGTAACTAAATGCATGATTAAAGTCTTAATCTTATTTAGTAGTCATGGCATATAATTGATTACTTGCTTTTCTGACATTTATATTTCGTTCTTAGTGAAACTTACCATATTTAGTATATTTGATGTTAAGTTAGTGAATCCAAGTTCTTAAATATAGGATTTGTTTGAGAAGTGTTCTCAAAAGTTAGAAAAGAAAAATTGTATGTCCATTATGCAATTTTGCTAAATCTCTATTAAAGATTTGGCTACAAAGTTTTAGAGATATGTCAAAAATCATATAGATAGCAAAATGTATTGACATTTTGAGTTGACTAATGTCTCATAAACTTTAATGACAACATGTAAGATGTATGTTAACACTGTGATAGTAAGATGCAAGAGTTGTATAAAGTAAAGCTAAAAGATATAGTACCTTGATGAAATTGTTTCACTTAATTTAGCCTACTAAAGGCATAAGTATGGACTACAATTAAAGGCGTAGCAACAGTATGATAACAGTTGTCATTAAAAGAAAACGATTGCATGACTTTTCTTGCCTATATGTGATATGATAGAGATCATGTGTATTTCTAATTCATGCTTATGAGTATTTGATACTGAATTTAGATTCAACATTATTGTAATGTTCAATGCATGGTTAGAAATAGATTGTTAAGTCAAAGTAGTTGATCCAAGTTTATGCAAATAATTTATATATGTATTGGATCAAAGGAGACTTATGTTTAACATAAATGGCAAGAATAAAAAGTTGGATAACTGAAACAATCTTTTTATGTCATATTGGTTAAATTAACAAAACAAGAATCATAAAGTTACATGTAAAGATACATGTATCCTTTTGATTATGAATCATATGAATCTTGTCAAGTTGAGGAATAACCAAATCGGCCTGTGATGAAGGGATGATGATGGTATTGAATTGTTAAATCTTATACATGTGATGTATTGGATAGAATATCAATTCATAAAGAGGATAATACTTATATTTCATTAGATTACTAATGAATTTATGTGATATAGTGATTTATATCAAATGAAATAATGATTTAAAATTTTGAAAAGTTCAAGTTGTTTAAATCTTAAAGCATTGAAAATGCTAAAGCACTTCAATTAGATCGTTGTGGTAAGTTTGAAATTATTGGTTATCTATAGGAATGAGATTCTCTAATAAATACTTCACAACTAAAATCTTAAGAGTATGGATTTATGTAAGGAGTAAAATACAGTATGAGATATTGTATAATGCAATATTATTGCTTCTATAGTTGTGCCTAGTATATTAACTTACCTTCTATATATTTCCAGTTGAATCAATTAACAAGATTTCATATTAGATATGAAACGCTAAGTCTTTGAAAGAACCAAAGTTAATGATTCAAAGACGTGATGCTTGGTTGAAGCATATATTATCCATTAAGTTTGGAACTGAAATGGGTAATAAAAGGTTATGAGATATCCAAAA
>JANSVA010036975.1:0-13852 GCA_025504915.1 Erythroxylum reticulatum | reverse complement strand
AGATCGAGTGATCGAGTCGAGAGTCAAAGGCATCACTCCAATTTGCATATTTTTGTATTTTGAGCTAGTTTTTGGAAAACACAAGGCTTTACTCTTTCATATGTATTTTGTATTTTTGGATTAGGAGACATGATGTATTGTGGCTTGAAATGCCCATTAAAGCTTTGTAAAACTCTTTTATTTTGATGTTAATGAAATTTGAATTGTGTATAGATGATGTGAGTTGAAAGTAGGTATACTTGAAAAAGTTATCAACTTGAGATGATGAATTTTAAACATGAATTGTTGGTTATATAAGTGAGATGTTGTGGAAAGGAATGTCTGTTTTGGTGTAGTGTATGTCAGTTTAGCGGACATTCACTGTACACTTTCAGAAATTCATGATTTTGACCCTCTAAAAGGCAAAATCTCTCTTCAGGGTCTTCATGAAAATTGTAGATCTAGAAGATCTCTTCAAAAACATCATAGAATGACCTTAATCTAACATCTCTAGTGAAGATTATGCTAATTGTACCAAAAAGTGCAATATGATTGAGGATATAATGATAAAAATGGATTGTTGTATATCAATTGATTAAATTGGAAGCTTTTGGGATGGTATGAGAATGAAGATGAACCGATGATGGATAATGAGATCTCATTGAAATAACCATCTAGGGTAATATGCTCACATTTTAAGACTCCGGAGTTGGACTCTGAAAATAGGGTCCAATATCCTATGGTATCAGAGCATTTAGGTTTAGGAGTATCCCTAGCATGAATGGGTAGTTTAAAATACGAAATGAATATGCATTGTTTTGTATTGTTTTACATGATTTGAAATTATTTTACATGAAACATGAACTAAAGATTTGTACATGGTTTTAAATTTAAGGAGTGATTATGCCACCTCGAAAGAGAACTCGAGGAGCTAGGACTCGCTCTCGCTCTTACCAAGGAAGCACGGATGAACCTTATATCCCACAAGACCCAAGGACATACTCTACCCCTAATTCTGAGGCATCTAGTGTACAACATGAAGTGCCACTGCCTCCTCCTCTTATGCCCCAAGTAAACCCTATGGATCCATATTTCTTTCAAGCCTTTGCTCAGGCTTTCACATATGCTATGAGCCAAGCGCCACAAATTCCAATGTAAGATCCAGTGGAGACAAGTGGACAGTATGATAAGCTCTGCAAGTATAGGGCCGTAGAATTTAATAGGACTACAAATTCTGAAAAGGCTGAAGCATGGTTGAGAAGGACAGAGAGAGTCCCGTTTAAGATAAAGTGCTCCGATGAGGAGAAATTGGATTATGCAATTAGCTGGCTACAAGGGGACGCACTCTATTGGTGGAAATCACTGCCCCATAGTCCGGTCATACCACCGATATTATTATGGAGAAACTTTTTGGAAGTTTTTAGGAAGAAATATTTCTTAAGAGTCTATGTCTAAGAGAAGGCCAGAGAATTTCTAAATCTCACACAGAGGGACATGAATGTGAATGAGTATGAACTAAATTTCACCCAGCTTTTACTGTATGCGTCCAATATTGTTGCTAACGAAGAGGATAAGTGTCATGGAAGGACTTCATTTGGTGATTAAAGAGAAGGGGTTGATTCACAACTTTTGTGACTACCAGTTGTTGGTAGATGCTACACTTCAAGCTGAGAAACTGGAGAACATAAAGTCTGAGGTAAATAGGAAGAGGAAGAACCAAGAACAGTTTTCCAAGAAGGGAATGAGTGCCCCAATGCCTGAGAGGAGTATGAGGAGTTACCACACATAGAGTGAAGTAGGGAGTAGTGGCTCCGCTAAGAACAAACAAGTAAAAGTAGCTTCAGTGCAAGCCTTAACTGTTGGAGGCAATAGAGGGATGGAGAGGAGTAGATACACGAACCCCCAATGTGAACATTATGGGATGTTTCACAGAGGAGAGTGCTTCAAGTTACTTTGAGTATGTTTTCGATGTGGAGAGAAGGGACATATGGTCAGGGAATGTCCCCATGCTCCAAGGCAAGATAGGTTGCAGTTGTAAGCCCCAAAGAGAGCTGAAATAATAGGAACCAGGCTAGCCATTAAGGTGGGAAGTTTTGGAGTGGCAAGGAAGGTTATTCCTCTAGGAAAGCCAAGGGGTCAGGCATAGGAAAGGGTGTTTGCCATGACCAGAGATGAAGCTACAGCCGCATCTGAAGTTGTTACGGGTATGACTCAGATATTTAATTCAAAAGTATACTTACTGATCGATTTTAGCTCCAGGCATTCTTTTATTTCTGCAAGCATGCCATTATATGATGTTAATCTAGTGTCATTGGATAGTCCATTGATTGTTAGTACTCCTTTAGGGAGGAAGGTGATAACAAGTCAAGCATATAGAGATTGTGAACTTTTTATTGATAGTGTTAGATCTGTTGCCTTTAGATTTAAAAGGCCTGGAGCTATATTGGGAATGGATACTATGGAGAAATATCATGCAAAGTTAGATTGTAGCCTCAAAGAAGTACAATTTGATCTTAGTAAGGGTGAGAGGGTGACTTTTAAAGGAGACAAAAGAACACCATCACCAAGAATTATTTCAGCTTTGCTAATTGACAGTATGATGAGGAAAGGGTGTGAAGCCTTCTCGGCACACGTTGTGGACACCATTGTGAATGAAGGGAAGTTAGAAGATTTACCAATTGTGAGGGAATTTTCAGATGTGATTCTAGAAGACTTACCTGATTTGCCACTAGCGAGAGAAATCTAGTTTGTTATCGATTTGATTCTAGGTACTGCACCCATCTTTATACCACCTTATAGAATGGCTCCAGCTGAGCTGAAGGAGATTAAGGAATAGTTGGAAGAACTGTTAGAGAAGGGGTATATAAGGACCAGCTCATTGTCATAGGGAGCATCGATTCTGTTTGTTAAAAAGAAGGATGGAATATAGTATATGTGCATTGATTATCAGAGACTTAAAAAGGTGACCATTAAGAACATGTATCCTCTGCCACAAATCAATGATCTTTTCGACTAGCTGCAGGGAGAAAAGGTTGTTTCCAAAATTGATCTCAGGTCAGGTATCATTAGATCAAAATTAGGGAGTTTGATGTGAATAAGACAACCTTCAGGACACGTTATGGGCATTATGAGTTCCTAGTCATGCCATTAGATTGACCAATGCTCCAGCTACATTTATGGATCTTATAAATAAAGTCTTCAGGGAATATCTGGACCAATTTGTCATCGTATTTATAGATGACATTCTAGTTTATTTCAATAGTGAAGGGGAACATGAGGAGCATCTCAGGATAGTGTTGAAAACACTAAGGGAGAAGGAGCATTATGCCAAATTTAGCAAATGTGAATTCTGGCTTCATGAGGTGATATTCCTTAGATATGTAATTACAAAGGATGAGGTACATGTTAATCTGAGGAAAGTTGAAGCAGTGGTGAAGTGGCATGTACCAAAAATCATGGCAGAAGTGAGAAGTTTTCTTGGTATGGCAGGATATTATAGGAGGTTTGTTGAAGGATTCTCTATGATAGCTGCTCCAATGACCAAGTTATTAAGGAAAAATCAGAAGTTTATCTAGAATGATGAATGTCATAAGATCTTTGAGGAACTTAAGCACAGATTAACAAGTGCTCCAATTCTAACTTTACCTATGGGAGATAAGGGTTATACAATTTATAATGATGATTCAAGGAAGGGTTTAGGTTGTGTGTTGATGCAAGAAGACAAGGTAATAGCTTATACCTTGCGGTAACTAAAGCCTTATAAATTGAATTACCCGACCCATGATCTGGAATTAGCAGAAGTAATTTTTGCCTTGAAAATTTTAAGATATTATCTGTATGGAGTTGAGACAAGGATTTTTATAGATCATAAAAGTCTCAAGTACTTATTGAGCTAGAAAGAGTTAAATTTGAGACAGAGAAGGTGGTTAGAGTTACTTAAGGATTATAACTTGTTGATTGAATACCATCCAAGAAAGGCCAACGTAGTGGCTGATGCCTTGAGTAGGAAATCATCCATAGCCCATGTTCAGACAATTTATCTACTCTTGTTAAAAGAGATGGCTAAGCTTAAAATAAGCTTGAAACAAGAGGAACCTGATTGCATTATTGCCAATTTTAGAGTGAGATAGATACTCAAGGAGAAAGTTAAGGAGTTGCAAGCACAAGATATAGATTTGAACAAGCTCCGAGAAGAAATTGAAAATGGTAAGGAATCTGACATGGTAGTGAGGGATGATGGACTTATGGTTATAGGAAATAGACTTTGTATTCCAAATGTCAAGGAAGTAAAGAATGAGATACTAGAAGAGGCGCATAATGTGCCTTATGCTATGCACCTAGGTAGCACCAGGATGTACAGAGATTTGAAAGAGCATTTCTGGTGGAAAAGCATAAAAAAGGATGTAACAGAATATGCAAGCAAGTATCTAGTATGTTAGCAAGTCAAGGCTGAACACTAGGCACCTTTAGGCAAGTTAAGGCCATTGTCCATTCCTGAGTAGAAGTGGCAAAGGATAACCATTGATTTTTTTGATGGGTTTTCCCAAAACCAGTAGGAAGCATGATGCTATAGGGTTATTGTTGATCGTTTGACGAAGTCAGCTCATTTTCTAGTAATTAAATAGACTAATTCTCTCCATGTGCTAGCAAAGAAGTATATTGATGAGATAGTCAGACTATATGGGATTTCAGACTCTATAGTCTCTGACAGAGATCCTCAGTTTACTTCAAGATTTTTGGAAAGTATGCAAGAAGCTTTAAGGACTAAGTTAAATTTTAGCACTACTTTTCATCCCTAAATAGATGGCCAATTTAAGAGGGACATTCAAACCTTAAAGGAATGCTTAGGGCATGTGTGATGGATTTCAAAGGTGCGTGGGATGAGCACTTGTCATTGGTCAAATTTGCTTACAATAATTCGTAACACTCGAGCATTTAGATGGCTCCTTATGAAGCACTGTATGGAAGAAGTTTTCGAACTCCTATACACTGGGATGAAGAATAAGAAAGGAAATTAATAAGACCATAGTTAGTCCAGATGACAATCGACAAGGTCAATCTAGTTAAGCAAAGGCTTAAAGTAGCTCGAGATAGAATAAGAAGCTATACTGATGCATACCGAAAGGAAATGGAGTATGAAGTTAGTGAGAAAGTCTTTCTTAAGACATCTCCTTGGAAAGGAGTCATAAGGTTTGGCAAGAAGGGCAAGTTGAGCCCGAGATATATGGGTCCCTACGAGATTGTTGAGAGGATTAGACCGCTAGCCAATAGGTTGGCACTGCCACCAGAATTGTCACAGCTACATGATGTCTTTTATGTTTCCATATTGAGGAAGTATCAATCATATCCCTCCCACATCATTCAGATTACTGAGGATTTGTTGAGAGATGATCTGATTTATGAGGATACTTTAGTGGAGATTTTGGACACTAAAAAAAAGGTCCTAAGGAATAAGATAGTTCTACTAGTTAAAGTCATGTAGAAAAACCATTCTATAGAAGAGGCCACATGGGAGCCTTTGGAGGCCATGAAAGAGAAGTATCTGCACCTCTTAAATGACTCAGGTAAGAATTTTGAGGACACAATTCTTTAAAGAGGAAGAATTGTTAGACCTTAAAATATTTTTCTTTTCTTTTAATTATTTAATTGTTTGTTTTTTATTATAATTTAGTCATTAATTTAGTTAGCATAAGTAGAAATTAAAATTTAGAATAGAAATATTAGAATTAATTTAGTAAGAGTGTGTAAGGGAAAATTTGGCAAGTCACTTAAGTTTAAAAGACATAAGGCATGAAAGGACGGGCAAAGTGGACATTGCACACTCATTAAGGGTAGAATGGGAAGAGGAAAGTGTTGTCTTGTTTATTAGAGGAAGAAAAATGTGAATTGAAGGGAGAGAAGAGTGAAAAAAAATAATGAAGAAGAAGGAGAGAATTCATACATGAGAGAAAGGAAAGAAGAAAAAGATAGGTTTCGTCTTTTCTTAGCTTTCAAGAGTGATTTTGAGGTTGTTCAAGAAGAGAAAAAGAAAGAGGAAGAGAAGAGCTTCCATTTGAGACAAACATCTTTTTATTTGGTGAAGATTCAAGCCAAGCCCATTTATAGTCTTTTGAATTTTTAGAAGGGTTTTGGTTTATGAAGCTTAGGAAATGCATGATTTTAAGTATTCTAGAATCAATTTTAGTGAATATGCTTTGTGGTATTCTCAATTTGAATTCCCATTGAATGGGATTTTTGCCATTGTTAAAGGAAATCAAAAGAGGCAAGAGGAGCAAGAGGAGAGAGACATTTGAGCAAGTTTTTAGGCAAGGAATTCATGGTAGGTTACATGTTTATAGTTAAGTTATGAGTCATAAATGTTTTTCAAATCAATAGAGTTAAATGGTTTTAAATTACTTCATAAATGTTGCATTTATTGCTCCTTGAATGATTTATGAAAGTGCTACATTTTTTGGTATATAAATCTTGTTAATGATTTATGAAATGAAGATGGAAATGGTATTTGAAATCTATCATGTTTGTGGAAAATTTATTTCCGAAATGTGCCTTTTGGGCAATATGTTTTCAAGTTATGAAATACATGTTTGTCTGGGTTGGTGGTGGTCCATTATGTTATATCACGTGCACGTTGACCATGTTAAAGGCTTTTACCGCCTGCCCGCTAGTAGCATAAAGCTCCTTCACAGACTCCCTCATGTTTATGAACTACGCAAAACCATTATGTGGATTTATGATAGTCCATTCTATTATTACTGGAGATTCACAAGAGCTTCCTCATGGACCTACCCAAACCATTATGGATGCTTATGTGTTTATGATGTGTTGACAAGTTTGATGAATACATGATTTATGTAGTTTTTGAATTGTTTGACAAGTTAAGAATTTGGGGAGATATATGTTTTATGGATGCAATGAGTATTCACAATAGTTGTGCTTATTTCTCGGTTATAAACTTGTTACTCACAAGCTTTTAAGTTCAATGCTATTCCGTCCCCATCTCCAGGTGATGAGCAAGAGATCGAGTGATCAAGTCAAGAGTCAAAGGCATCACTCTAATTTGCATATTTTTTATATTTTGAGCTAGTTTTTGGAAAACACAAGGCTTCAGCTGCATTTCAAGTCTTACTCATTCATGTGTATTTTGTATTTTTAGATTAGGAGACTTGGAGTATTGTGGCTTGAAATGCCCATTAAAGCTTTGTAAAACTCTTTTATTTTGATATTAATGAAATTTGAATTGCATATGGATAGTGTGAGTTGAAATTAGGTATACTTGAAGATGTTATCAACTTGAGATGATGAATTTTGAACATGAATTGTTGGTTATATAAGTGAGATGTTATGGCAAGGAAAGATAGGATTTTGTGAATGACTAGAGTTAGTTGTAAGTGATGAATCAAATGAGTAGAGATTAGAGACTTTAATGGAATAAATTTGGTAGTTGAATGGTTATGAAATGATGTTGCATTAAAGTAAGGTTATGGTAGATGTAGAAACCTTTGGAAAGGCTCTTGAGTGAATTTTGTCTCACCCATGTCCGTCAATCAGACATTAAGTCTGCTAAAAGGACCTTATCGGGTCTGGAAAGACCATTAACCTTGTCCATGTCTATTAAAGGAACATTAAGCCCATTAAACGGACCTTCTTGGGTCTGGAAAGACCCCTAGCCTCATCCATGTCTGTTTTGGTGCAGTGTATGTCTGTTTAGAGTACATTAATTGTACACTTTTAGAAATTTGCAATTTTGACACTATAAATGGAAAAATATCTCTTTAGAGTCTTCGTAAAAGTTATAGATCTAGAAGATCTCTTTGAAACGATCCTGGAATGACCTTGATTCGATATCTTTTGGGAAAGTTATGCTAATTGTCACAAAATAGGTACAATATGACTAAGGACATAATCATAAGAATGGATTATCGTATATCAATTGATCAAATAGGAAATTTTTGGGATGGTATGAGAATGAAGATGAACCAATGATGGCTAATGAGATCTCATTGAAATAACCCTACAGGGTAATATGCTAATGTTTTATAACTCCAAACTTGGACTCCGAAAATGGGGTCCAACAACAAGAATGGCTTAAAGGTTTGGTTAGCTGATATCTCAGGAGTCTAGTTTGAAATGTTTACAGTTAGCATCCCATTTCATGTTGTATATTTTGTATAGGGTAGTAAACTCTCAAATGTTATGTAATGTTTATATATGGATTATGGATTGTAATGTAACAATGTAATTTTATGTTTGTGAATGAAATGGGAAAAGTTGATCTTTTTGAATGTTTGTGATTTGTGTGATGCCTTAGTTAGATAAATTGATTATTCTAATGTTCCATTCTAGTAGGGTATGTTCTCGAATATCTTTGGATTTTTAGGCATATGCTCTATAGAAGTGGTATGTTATAATTTTTGTATCAGAGAATGGTTTGGCATCCACAGGGACATATACGAGCATTTTAAAACAATTATTTTTTGTTATATGTCATCCATTTAGGAGTTTGAGTCATAGAATCAGCTAACCTTGAGTCCAGAGGAGCCAATAGAGAGTCCTCAATATCCTAGTTTAACAAATGCCATAGAGGATTCCTGAGAGGAGAGAAATGAGGTATGATAAACTTAGGAAGCAAGGGGTTGTAAACATTTTTGGAAGTATAGACCCAGCTGATGTAGAAGGTTGGTCAGAAAGAACAGAGTGGGTATTTGATCATATGGAATGTGATTCTAATGAAAGGTTTGACTATGCAGTCTTGCTACTCCAAGGTTCGGCTTATCAGTAGTGGAAGATTGTTCCTAGCAGTTTCGCCCAACCTTGTAGATTAACATGGGAAGATTTTCTGAAGGTTTTTAAGGAATACTATGTGCCAAAGATCTACTTGGATAGAAAGATAAAGAAATTCCTAGATTTGGTATAGGGAAGTCTTACTATAGCTAAGTATGAGGTGTGATTTGATGAATTAATGGGATATACTACTGCTTTAATTCCGACCAAGGAAGATAAGTGTAGGCTATTTGAGGATGGATTGAATATAGAGATCAAAGTGAGGTTGGCTATTACTAATTTGAGTAGTTTTACAGAGATGAGAGCTAATTCAATTTGAATTGAATAGTTACTGAAGGATGGACAAGGAGAGTATAGGCCGAAGTTCATAATTAAAAGGCACGGTGAGTCTTAAATTGATTCTGGCAGGAGATTTAGTAAATGCCAGAATAGATCGTCATGATCATAACTGAGATCGAGACAGTCAGGGTTTAGACCAAGAGGCGATTTTGTTCATGCTGGTAGTGGTAGAGGTCAAGTATCTGGAGGGCAAACGCAACAGTTGGCTAGTTGTGAGCATTGCAGAAAGAATCACGGTGGAGAGTGTTGGAAGATATCGAGAGCTTATTTGAACTGTGGCTCTTTTGAGCATTAGATTAGTGATTGTTTCACGACTTTGGGAGCACAGTCTAGAGTGAGAGAGGATCAGTGACTGAGACAACTATCCAGTAACGTAGAGCTAGTGGAGCAGGACAAAGAGGCAGAGGTAGGGCTAGAATAAGTAGGTCCTTGTGTTAGGACTGAGGTGTGAAATAACCAACCATAGTCCCAGGCTAGGATATTTGTTATCACCAGACAGGAGGCACATAATTCTCCAAATGTCGTTGCAGGTGTGTTTTATGTCTTTCAATTTAAGGCATTTGCAATGTTAGATCCAGGATCTACACATTCATTCATTACTCCACATCTGGCATCTAAACTACAATGTGATAGAGAGATATCGAAATTTGTCTTAGACGTGAGTACTCTAGTAGCTAGAACTACAGTGATTGGGGAAGTATGTAAAGTGTGCACTATTCAAGTTGATCAAGAAAAGTTGGAAGCCAATTTGATAGTATTGAATTTAAAGGAGATAGATCTTATTTTGGGTATGGACTGGCTTACTACACATAAGGTTGTGATGAACTGCTACACTAAAGAAGTCATCCTTGAATCTCCTAATTAACAATGGGTTATATTTCAAGGTATTAGTCAAGCAATGATAGCCAGGTTGATTTTATCAATGAGTGCCCTTAGACTGATTCAAATTGGATGTGAGGCTTACTTAGTTTATGTGACGAATAACCGAGTGGAGCAGACAATTCAGGATATTCCTATTGTTAAGGATTTTCTAAATGTGTTTCCTACTGAATAACCAGGATTACCCCTAGATAGAGAGACAGAGTTCACAATTAACCTTGCTCCAGGTATTACTCCTATATTTATTCCTTCGTATAAGATGGGACCTGTGGAACTTAAGGAAATTAAGACTCAATTGCAAGAGTTGTTGGATAAGGGTTTTATTAGACCCAGTATGTCACCTTGGGGAGCTCTAATTTTGTTTGTGAAGAAGAAGGATATGACTTTAAGATTATACATTGATTATAGGTAGTTGAATTAGGTGACAATGAAGAATAAATATCCCTTACTAAGAATAAATGATCTATTTGATCAGTTACAGGGAGCTTAGGTGTTTACTAAACTGGATAAAGTGTTCCAACCTTATTTAGATCATTCTTTTATTAAATTCATAGATGATATCTTGGTGTACTCGAATAGTAGAGAGGAACATTCTAAGCATTTGAGGTTAGCCTTACAGATAATAAGAGAGAACCAATTTTATGCCAAGTTTAGTAAGTATGAAGTTTGTCTTGATCAAGTGGTGTTCTTGGGTAATATAGTATCTGGACAGGGTATATAAGTAGACCTAAAGAAAGTTGAGGTAGTAATGAAGTGGGAGGCACCTAGAAATGTTTTTAAGATTTGGAGTTTTCTTGGACTAGTAGGTTATTACAGGAGGTTTGTTGAGGGGTTTTCATTAATCTTAGCCCCTTTGACAAAGCTTTTAAGGTGTACCTTTCAGATGGACTGATGAATGCCAAAGGAGTTTTGAGGAATTAAAACATTGATTAATTACTACACCGGTGTTAGCTATTCCATCAGGATCTGGAGGATATGTCATGTATAGTGATGCTTCATATTAGGGATTAGGATGTGTTTTGAAGCAGTATGGTAGAGTGATTGTATATGCTTCGAGACAATTAAGGTCTCATGAGTTCAACTATCCAATTTATGATTTAGAACTTACTACAGTGGTGTCTGCTTTGAAGATTTGGAGACATTATCAATATGGTGAAACATTTCAGATATTTCCAGATCATAGAAGTTTAAGATATTTGTTGAGTCAGAAGGAGATAATTATGAGACAACAGTAAGGGATTGACTTGCTTAAAATTATGATTGTACAATTGAGTATCACCCATGTAAAGCTAATGATGTAGCTGATACATTAAGTAGGAAATCTGATAGTAGTGTGGATCAAGTTCAAACATTGAGGTTACTAAACCTAGTTCAAGCGTATTGAATGTTGAGCTAAATTTGAGGCAAAATGAAGCATTGTTAGCTAAGTTGAAGCTTAGACTGGTGCTGCATTAAAGGATTGGAAAAGCTCAAAGCAAGGATCCAAAATTTCTGAAAATGATTGAGAGGTGAAACAAAATCCAACTTTTAAGTTTGAGTTAAGGGACAATGCTTTATGGTCAAAGCAAAGTTTGTATGTACCTAATGTTGATGATCTGAGAAAAGAAATTTTGGAGGAAACACACATAGTAGCTTATGTTATGCATCCTAGTACTACTAAGATGCACAATATGCCGAAACAACATTTTTGTTGGCCAAGGCTGAAGAAGCAAGTGGCTGAATATGTTTCCAAATGTTTGACGTGCCAACAGATTAAAGTAGAGCATCAGGTTCTGGTTGGGAAGTTACAGCCATTACCTATTTCGAAGTGGAAATGGGAGAGGATTATTATGGATTTCATTATAGGTTTACCCGAGACATCGATGTAACATGATGCCATATAGGTCATTATTGATAGATTAACAAAATCCTCTCATTTTTTTACCTATGCGAGAGAATAACACACTGGATCAGTTAGCTCATAGATATGTAAATGAGATAATAAAGTTACATTGAGCTCTAGTATATATTGTATCAAACTGGGATCTTAGATTTACTTCTAGAATTTGGGGCAGTTTACAAGCAGTATTAGGTATAAAGTTCAATTTTAGTACAACATTTCATCCTCAGACAGACGGGCAGAGTGAGAGGACTATTCAGACTATTAAGGATATGCTTAGAGCTTGTGTTTTGAAGTTTTAAAGAGTTTGGGATCAATATATAGCTCGTATGGAATTTTCATACAATAATCATTATCACAGTACTGTTGATATGGCTACATAGGAGGCGTTATATGGTAGAAAGTGTCGATCACCTTTATACTAGGATGAAAAGGGTCTAAGGATTGTTAAAGGCTTAGAGTTGATACAAGATACCGTTAATAAGGTAAAATTGATCCACAGTAGGATTAAAGTGGCTCAAGATAGGCAAAAGAGTTATATAGATCAACACTGGAGGGATATGAAGATTCATGTAGGATACATGGTGTTTTTTAGAGTGTCACACTGGCAAGGAGTGCTAAGGTTTGGTAAAAAGGAAAAGTTAAGCCCTAGATACATTAGTCCTTATGAGATTACTGAGGGAGTTGGACCATTGGCTTATAAGCTAGCATTACTAGCAGTGATGGCTTAGATTCATAACGTGTTCCATGTTAGTATGCTTAGGATGTTGACCCCTAAATTTTTTTCATAATAAATAAGTATGATTTACATCAATTATAAAATCTTAATAAAAGTTGTGGAGTTAGTTATTATGTTGATATTAGAAAGATTATAGGATATGGGTTGATTGAATTAAAGTGTTAAGGTTATAAGGATGTTCAAGGGTGCTTTTGGTAAGACAATTAAGGATAAAGAACATAAGACATATAAGGAAGGGTAAAATGGACATTGTGCAATTATTAAGGGTATAAAAGGGGAGAAGATTTGTTGTCTTGAAGGGGAGAAGAAGATAATTCATGGATGAGAAAAGAGAGAAGAGAGAGAAGCACGAAAAAGAGAAGAGAGAGAGAAGAAGAGAAAACAAGCTAGGGTTTCAAATTTCTAAGCCTTCAAGAAAGATTTTGAGGTTGTTCAAGAAGGGAAAAAGGTAGAGGAAGAGAAGAGCTTCCATTTGAGCCAAGGATCTCTTAACTTGGTGAAGAATCAAAGAGATCAAGAAAGACAAAACAAGCAAAGGATCAAGAGAGGCAAGAGGAACAAGAGAAGAAGTATTTTTGAGCAAGTTTCTAATCAAGGACTTCAAGGTGGGTTTCCCTTTTATAGTTAAGTAATAAGCCAATAAAAGTTTTCTATCAAGAAATGACAATAATTAATTTTACAACTACCTCATTCATGTGCATTTAATGTTTTTAAATGCTACAAGATTGTGTTACATGCTTATACATGATTTGCGTGATAATTTATAGAAAGTTGTTTTAAAAATGATTCTTTGAAATGATGCATAATTATGAAACCGTACTTTTAGGAATGGTTTTTAAGATATAACAAGCATATGAAAAGCAAGTTTTCAAAAGAATATGCCTTTTTGGGCACCAAGCTTACAAGATTTTGAAATCTCTGTGTTATATAGGTTTGTGGTAGTCCCTTAAGAACCGTCACATGCATGTTGACCCAAGTATAGGCTTCTCCCACCTGCCCGCTAGTGGCATAGAGCTCTCTCAAGGACTCCCTCAAGAATTCACGAGTACACAGGACCATTTCATTGGAAATGTGTAGTGCGTCATGTTTAGAACTTACTTAAACCATTTGATGTGCTTATGTGTTCATGACAAGTTGATTGGAGAAATGCATTCATGATTTGCATAACCATAAATTTCTGCATGGAAAAGTATTTTAAAAATGTCTTTGCTTGTTACAAACTATAAAATTGTTTCCCACGAGCTTTAAGCTCACCC
>JANSVA010036919.1:0-13855 GCA_025504915.1 Erythroxylum reticulatum | reverse complement strand
GATTTTGTAAGATAACTTTTGATTGCCTTGTGTTTTATAAATAACTTTATGTATGAATCTTTTGATATTGTTGTTGACATTGCCTTGAGTGGACTTTAAAGTTCTGAAGTTGTGGTTGGTTGTGAATATAGAAGTGTGTTTAAAATTGTTTACAAGTTTTGGAAAATTTAAAATACAGTCATTGTGTTGCCCAAATTTTTCGAAAAATACAAAAAAAGAGATAGTCAGTTAGCCTTACATAGACGGATTAAAGATACTGCGAGTGTCTTTAGCCCGAGTATGTGGTGGTTATCATGGGACCGATGTGGTACTGGATCGTGACAATTAAATTAGTATCAGAGCGATTTTGCATTTTCAAAAGTGTTATTTTCGTTTTCAAAAAGTTCATGAGTCTTAGGAGTCGAGTCTGGGTGTCAAAAGTCTTTAGTCGAGAAGTTGAGTCTCGGATCATTGACGTCCTTAATGGTCGGCTGATTTTGACCTCGATCGGATTACTTATCGACATTCATTAGGATGTTTGGGATATTGGATAAAATAGGCTTAGCCCGATTTATTTTATTAAATAATGTCTTTTCTTTAATTTATAATGATAGCATGGTTGGAAGAGGAAGGGGAAGTCATCGCTAGTTTATACCTTTACGACCTAAGCCAGAGGATATTTCTCATCCCCTGAAGTCATTAAATCCCATGCTCATTGTAGTCACTTCTTTTGGAGAGCAAGTGGTTTATAATGAGGTATATATAGCCTATAAGATGAAGATCGGTGATGTTGGTTAGAGGTAGATCTTATTCCCTTCGATCTCCAGGATTTTGAGATGATATTGGGGATTAACTGGTTAGAAAGGTATCACACCAGGGTTGATTATTTTAAGAAAGAAATGGAGTTTGAACTTCAGGATGGTGTCCCGATTAAATTTACTGGTGATTAACGAGTATTCCCGAGTTGTTTGATATCGGTGATCAAGGTTAAGAGATTGATTCATCAGGGATGCCAAGCATTCCTTGCACATGTGATTGACACTTTGGCACAGAGGGTTGAACATGGAGATGTCCCTATTGTGTGCAAGTTCCCAAATGTTTTTCTGGAGGAGTTGTATGGATTGCCAACTGATTGTGAATTTGATTTCACTTTTGAATTGGTCCTAGGGACAACACCAATATCTATACCACCATATCGTATGGCACCGGCAGAATTGAAAGAGTTGAAGATTCAACTACAAGAGTTGTTGGACAAGGGCTTCATCAGACTAAGTTATTCACCGTGGGGAGCACCAGTATTATTTGTTAAGAAGAAGGATGGGACCCTCCACTTATATGTTGAATATCGACAATTAAACAGGGTTACCATCAAGAATAAATATCCACTTCCTAGGGTTGATGATTTATTTGATCAGTTAAGAGGAGCCACAGTATTCTAAAGGACAGATCTAAGGTCTGGGTACCATCAATTGAAGATTGATGAGAAAGATGTGCATAAGACTGCTTTTCGGATGAGGTATGGACATTATAAATTTTTAGTGATGCCATTTGGATTGAAAAATACACCTACAGTATTTATGGATTTCATGAACAGGGTGTTCCATCTCTATTTAGATCAGTTTATCATAGTCTTCATTGATGATCTCTTAATATATTCTCAGAATGAAGAGGAGCATGTTAGACATCTCCGGATTGTGCTGCAAATACTTCGTGAAAGACAGTTGTATGTGAAGTTCTCAAAATGTGAATTTTGGTTGAGGGAGATAGGATTCCTTGGGCATGTTGTATCAGCGGAAGGTATTTTTGTGGACTCAAAGAAAGTTGAAGCTATACTTGAATAGGAGCAACCCAAGAATGTTAAGGAAGTCCGTAGTTTTCTAGGGTTAGCTGGTTATTATCGGAGATTTGTTGAGGGTTTCTCAGTGCTTTCAGCCAGTTTGTCGAGGCTTACCCAGAAAGGAATAAAATTTCAGTGGGATGATAAATGCGAGGTGAGTTTCCAAGAGCTGAAGACGCAATTGACTTCTACACCAGTGCTTACCTTGCCTACCCAAGGGGTTAGGTATGAGGTATACAGTGATGCCAGTCGCTAGGGGCTGGGTATGAGGTATACAGTGATGCCATTCACTAGTGACTTGGCTATTTACTTATGCAAGTAGGGCGAGTGATCGCATATGCTTCTAGACAGTTGAAAAAGAACGAGCTAAATTATCCCACACATGATTTAAAGCTTGCAGCGATAGTATTTGCATTTAAGATTTGGAGACACTATCTTTATGGGGAGACTTGTTGTATATACATCAACAATAAGAATCTGAAGTATCTAATGACGCAGAAGGAGCTAAACCTTAGACAAAGGAGATGGTTGGAATTGATTAAGGATTATGACTTAATAATCGACTATCATCCGGGAAAAGCAAATGTGGTAGTCGATGCATTGATTTGTAACTCCTATTCAGCAGTAACTGATAGGCAAGATCCTTACATAACACATTTGATAAGTGTGTGAAGCCTTGAGGTTGGACTCCAATGGTAGAGGATGATGGAACATTGTTATCATGGTTTGAAGTTCAACCGACATTATTTGATGAGATTAGGAGATTGTAGTACGACGATCCTAAGTTAAGAGTTATTCAGGAGAAACTATCATTCGACGAGAGTGAGGGGTTTAGACTGAGAGAAGACAGCTTATTAGTTTTTATAGGCAGAGTCTGTGTACTAAATGACTAGGGACTCAAGCAAGTTATCTTAGAGGAAGCTCACAGTTCGGCTTATGTTATGCATCCTAGTAATACAAAGATGTATTGAACTCTTAGAGAGAGTTAATGGTGGTCAAGGATGAAGAGAGAGATAGCAGAGTTTGTGACCAGATGCCTTCCTTATCAACAGATTAAGGCAAAGCATCAGAAACCGTTAGGTATGTTACAGTCTTCACCTATTCTGGAATAGAAGTAGGAGTATGTAACAATGGATTTTGCAGTTGGATTATCTAGTACATCGAAGGGTCACGATGCTATTTGGGTTATAGTGCACAAATTGATAAAATCTGGTCATTTTTTCTTATTTGCACAACCTATTCATTGGAAAATTTGGAAAAACTGTTTATCAACGAGATTGTGAAGCTGCACGGGGTGCCAGTTTCTATAATATCAGGCAGGGATCCAAGATTCACCTCACCATTTTGGTCGAAATTCTAAGAATCTTTAGGGACTAAACAGAAGTTTAGTACTGCCTTCTACCCCCATACCGATGGTCAGTCAGAGAGGACCATTCAAGCACTAGAAGGCATGCTGAGAACATATGTGACAGAATTTCAAAGGAGTTGGGACCAGAACTTGCCTTTGATAGAGATTGCTTATAACAATAGTTATCAAACAAATATTGGTATGCCACCTTATGAAGCACTTTACGAAAGGAAGAGTAGGACACCTCTATGTTGGGATAACGTTGGTATGGCCAAAATAAAAGGAGTTTAATTGATAGAAGTCACCACTTAGAAGATAAAAATCATTCGAGAAAAGATGAAGATCGCCCAGGATCGAAAAAAGAGTAATGCAGATAATAGGCGACAACTGTTAGAGTTTGCAGTTGGTGACAGGGTTTTTCTTCGGATATCGCCATGGAAAGGTATCATTAGATTTCAGAGTCGAGGGAAGCTAGACCATCGATATATCGAACCTTTTTGTATCTTGGAGTGTGTCAAGAATGTGACGTATAGGTTGGAATTACCATCGGACTTGGATAGGATCTATAATATATTCCATGTCTCTATGCTTAAAAGGTACTTCCTGGATCAATCTCATGTTTTAGAAACACCTCCTGTAGAGTTAAGAGAAGACCTGAGTTTTGAGGTGAAACCAGTGCAGATTTTGGATCGACAGAAAAAGAAATTACGCAGCAATGATGTACCCACGGTTAAGGTTCTTTGGAAGAGAGATAAGGTTGAGGAGAAGACACGGGAGCTTGAGGACACTATAAGACATCAGTACCCCTATTTATTTGTGTCCTCGACTTAGGAGTTTCAAGGACGAAATTCTTTTAAGGAGGGAAGGACTTATAATGTCAGACTTTCGAAGCCCTTTTGTGTCATACTGTATTTGGAGATACTACTGTATATTGATATATACATATAGTTGTATATGAGTTCAAAGATGTATTTAAGTCATTCGAGTGAATATGTTAATGATTTATAATGTTATATACCCTTACACAAACCGGTATGCGGAATCTTAAAGATTTCCAACATATGAGCTTTTAAGTGGATAAAACCGAGTTCATTGGATGGATATGACCATGGTGGTTAAATTAAATGAGTTCTAATGCCTTAGAGGTAAGACATGAGTTATAGACTCATGGCGCACTTAGAAAGCTTAATTGGAAAAGTTGACGTATATAAGGGCTTATTTACAAATTGTCAAAAGATAAAGGACATAAATGTAATTTTTCAATTCTTGGAGGACCAATTCATAATTTTATAAATTCAAGGGGATTAATTATAATTTTCAAAAGTTTAAGGACCAAAATGAAAATAAAATTTTTGGTGATTCCTAAATTTTGGGCTTAATTGCAAATTTAGGACAAGTTTGGAGGATATAATGGTAATTTCACATAACTAAGGGCAAATTGGTAAATTCACCATGTTTGGTCAAATAAGAGTCAAATTCTAGACCCTTCTACATGGTGTGGCCGTGCAACCCCTTTTATTTAGACATTAAAACACTTTGTTTTAATTAAAAGAAAGAAGAAGAAAGGAGAAGAGAGGAGAGAAAGAAGGAAGTTTTGACCATCACTATATTTCACCCTTCTTTTTGATTCTTCAACCTCAACCAAGGTTTTATAAGCTAATTTGGGGTCAAGAAACTCAAATCTATTCTTAGATTTGAGAAATTCTCAAAGGATTTGAAGATATCATTAAAGGAAAGAATAGGTAACTTTTGTCTCATCTGTCTCTACATTATGATTTTAAGTTTGGTGTTAAGATATGTTGTTCTCTATGCTTGATTATGGATGAAACATGGTTTAGATGAATGAAATATGTCATGGAGAGGGTTCTTTAAGTCAAAACTGAAATTTCCCCCTTTAGGTGAAAGTTGGTGAATTTTTGAATATCTTTTGGAATTGATGGTCTAAATGAATTCTATGGTGTTAATTATACATGTATGATGTGAATTGATGATGAAGAATGAAGAAGATGCGTGTTGGTTAAGTTTAAGTCAAAATGATGAGAAGAGGTGGATTGAGGTAATAAGTTGTACAATTGATAAAATGTAGCGTAAATGAAGGAAATCAGTTGGAATGGAGTGGTGGATTGTGTAATTAATTGGAAGTGTTAATATATGACATGATAGGAGAAAGAATTATTATGATAAATTCTTGGAAATGTGAATTGAAATTCATGCACATTAGGTGTTTGCTAAAATGCCTAAGTGAACTTGGCTTACGATTTAAGGCTTTGTAATGGTATGCATTAAAAATGCTTTCATGTTTACTTAAGGTGAACTTGAATTGTTGCTTAGATTGATAACTAATGACCTAATGTGTTTGGATAAAGATGGGCTTAATTATGTTTTGAAATGAGTAAGTATTGGATTAAAGGCATTAAATGCCTTAGAAAATGCAAAAGAAAAACTAATGTGGATAGTAAGGAAGTAACCATGTGAGGAATTAAAGTGTTGAATCCTATAGCTCAAAGGGAATGATATTGTGTTTTATACACTTATGTGATGGTGTATAATTATAAAATTTATGTTAAGTAGTAATTTCATTATATGTCTTTTATGTATAAAGGATAGGAATCAAGGAGCTCGTACTGAGAATTTTAAAGTCAAAGTAGGGCACACCCTCTTTTTAGGTTAGTTGGGGAACCATATTTCTCATATGGGATTAGATCACTCTAAGACATGTACGACGACTCGTATGTGAATTTTGGACCTAGGTAATAGCAACTGATGTTTTTAATTCGTATTTTAAGAAATGACATTGTTTTCAACAAACCTGCACTCAAAGTGTAAAAGAATAATGTTTTATTTTCTGAAACTATATTTTTGAACAACTTTGCACTTAGAGTGCAAAAGATAACTTTTATGGCATGAAATAATGTTTTTGAACTTACTTATGCATAAATGAGTCATATATGTTACGTTTATGTTTTCCCTTTTAGCTTAGAGCCACAACAAGGCTTCATTTTATCGGTTGGACCAATAAATGAAGGCATGATGCCTTAATTTTTGATACTTAAATGTTGTATATGATTTTGATGATTGGTGAGGAAATGATTGGCCAATCGTGTGCTAGGTACAACTTATTAAGTGAACCCCGTACCTTTGACGCTGGTACATTAAAGTCAAGTCGCCATATCGACACTTTTCTATGGGACTTGCAAGTGATTCCACACCTAGGGTCTGGAAACCGACGAGGTCATCACCTAGGGTCATGATGCTCTTATCGACTATAGTCCAGACTTACCACGAATGAAAGTCGAGCCAACACCGAGTATCGGTGGGTGTGGACATTAGTTTGGCCAACTAGTTGTGCCACACATTATTGTTTTGGCTTATTCTTATAATTGTTTTCTGATGAGATTTGATTTATACATCTAATGTTTTTATGCATTTGGATATCGGAATTGGAACCTATATCCTCCGGATGGGTGATTAATAAGCTGGGCCTAAGTGGTTCCTAACCAGTATAAGTTGAGTCATAGATTGGGCCTATATGTTTTTTATATGACATATACTCACTTCATAGGTTATCTACACCGTCTTGGTATGAATCGAATTCTATTTACGATACATGCCTTTCCTACTCACTGAGTACCTAGTGTACTCACCCCCTCCGCTTTCTAACCATGCAGGTTATTTTGGTGAGCTTGAAACTCTGAGTGGATCGTGTGGTCTTTGACATTTTCAGGATATTACCACATGTGGGTAGTTTCTTATTTCATACTTTTATTGTCTAGTAGCTCATAAACTGTGTTTATGTAGATATGCTTTATGATTTTGTAAGATAACTTTTAATTTCCTTATGTTTTATAAATAACTTTATGTATGAATCTTTTGATATTGTTGTTGAGATTGCCTTGAGTGGGCTTTAAAGTCCTGAAGTTATGGTTGGTTGTGAATAGAGAAGTGTGTTTCAAATTGTTTGCAGGTTTTGGAATTTTTAAAATACAGTTATTGTGCTGCCCAAATTTTTCGAAAAACAAAAAAAAAGAGATAGTCAATTAGCCTTGCATAGTCAGATTAAAGATACTGCGAGTGTCTTTAGCCCGAGTATGCGGTGGTTATCATGGGCCTTATACGGTACCAGGTCGTGATAGCGTACATCGCCTTTATGGGACGATGGCTAATAAGGAGTCATTGAAATTACCCTGCAAGGAAGCCTACTCACGCTTTATAACTCTGGATTATTGGGCTTCAGAAACTACAGGGTATTAGGCTCACGTCTCATAGCTCTAATGTTGGGCTCCAAAAGTGGGATCCAACAATTATAGTATCAGAGCGACTAGGTTTAGGAGTATCCTAGGTATGAAATGGGTAGTTTATGACACGAAATAAACATGCATTATTTTAAATGAACAACTTACATTGTTCTGAATTGTTTTACATGATTTGAAACTGTTTTGTATGAACTAAAGATTTTAATGGTTGTAAATTGAAGGAGTGATTATGTCACCTCGAAAAAGAACTCGAGGAGCTCTGACTCGATCTGGCTCTCGCTAAGGGAGCACAGATGAATCTTATGTCCCACAAGATGTGGGGACACATTCTGCTTTAGATTCTGAGGCACCTAGTGTGCAACATGAGGTGCCTCCATTGCCTCCTCCAATGCCTCAAGCAAACCCCATGGATCCATGTTTCTTTCAAGCCTTTACTCAGGCTTTCTCATATGCCGTGGGCCAAGGATCTCAAGTTCCAATGTAAGCTCTAGTAGATAGGAGTGAACAGTATGACAAACTTTGCAAGTATGAAGTTGTAGAATTCAATGGTACTACAAATTCGTAAGAGGCGGAAGCACAGTTGAAGAGGACTGAGAGAGTCCTACTTCAGATGAAATGCTCTGATGAGGAGAAACTAGATTATGCGATGAGTTTGCTAGAAGGGGATGCACTCCATTTATGGGAATCAGTGCCTCAGAGTTAGATTATGCCTCCGGTACTGTCATGGAGAGATTTTGTGGAAGTCTTTAGGAAGAAATACCTTTCGAGGGTTTATGTATAAGAGAAGGCTAGGGAGTTTCTAAATCTCACATAGAGGGACATGAGTGTGAGTGAATATGAGCTGAAGTTCACCTAGCTGTCACGGTATGCAACCAACATTGTTGCCAATGAGGAGGATAAGTGCTAAAAGTTTGAGGGAGGTCTTCATTTGGGGATCAAGGAGAAAGTCTTCATCCACGATTTCTGTGACTACCAGTAGCTAGTAGATGCTACATTCTAGGCTAAAAAACTGGAGAATATAAAGAATGAAGTGAGCAGAAAGAGGAAGAATTGGGAGCAGTTTTCTAAAAAAGGGGTGAGTGCTCCAATGCCTGGGAGGGGTATGAAGAGTTTCCACACATAGAGTGAGGTGGGGAGTAATGCCTCGGCTAGGAACAAGCAACCAACAACAGCTTCAATGCAAGTCTTAACCATAGGGGGTAATAGTAGGGTAGAGAGGAGCAGGAACATAAACCCCCAATGTGAGCATTGTGGAAAGCTTCACAAAGGAGAGTGCTTTAAGTTACTTAGAGCATCCTTCCAATGCGAAGAGAAGGGATACAAGATCAAGGATTGTCCCCAAGCAATAAGGCAAGAAGGGTCACAGTTGCAAGCCCCAAGGAGAGTAGAAATAGGAGGGACCAGGCCAGTCACTGAGGTGGGCAGTTCTGGAGTTACAAGGAAGGCTATTCCTCTAGGAAGGCCTAATAGATAGGCTCAGGAAAGGGTGTTTTCCCTAACCAGAGAGGAAGCTGTAGCCACACCTGAAGTTGTTACTAGTATAGCTCAGTTATTTAGTTCTGAAGTATATGTTTTGATTGATTCTAGCTCTACACACTCCTTTTTTTACAAGCATGTCATTACATGGGGTGAATTAGGTGCTTTTGGATAGTCTCTTGATTGTTAGTACTCCTTTAGGAAGGAATGTGATAATGAGTCACGCAAATAAAGAATATGAGCTCTTCATTGATGGTGCTAGATGGGTAGTGGACTTACTACCTCTAGACCTAAAAGGTTTAAGCGTTATACTTGGAATAAATTCTATGAAGAAGTATCATGCGAAGTTAGATTATAGCCTCAAGGAGGTAGAATTTGATTTGGGCGACAGTGAGAAGGTGATTTTCAGAGGGGATATGAAACCACCATCACCAAGAATCATTTTGGCTTTGCTAGCTGACGTGATGATGGGAAAGGGATGTGAAACCTTCTTGACATATATTGTGGACACTAATGTGAATGAAGGGAAGTTAGAGGATTTTCCATTTGTGAGGGAATTTCCAGACGTGTTCTCAGAGGACTTACCTGGCTTACCACCGGTAAGGGAAATTGAGTTTGCCATTGACTTGATTTCTATAACTGCACGCATTTCTACACCACCCTATAGAATGGCTCTAGCTGAGCTGAAGGAACTTAAGAAGCGGTTGGAGAAATTACTAAAGAAGGGGTATACAAGACTAACTTCGGCACCTTGGGGAGCGCCAGTTTTGTTTGTTAAGAAGAAGTATAGAACATAGTGGATGTGTATTGATTATTGGAGACTCAACAAGGTGACTGTTAAGAATAAGTACCCCTAGCTCAGATTGATGATCTGTTTGACCAGTTGCAGGGAGCAAAGGTCTTTTCCAAGATTGACCTCAGGTCGGACTATCATTAGCTCAGAATCAAAGTGTCTAATGTAAGCAAGACAATCTTTAGGACTCGTTATGGGTATTACAAGATCCTAGTCATGCCATTTGGACTGAGCAAAGCTCCGGATGTATTTATGGATCTTATGAATATGGTATCCAAGGAGTATCTGGATCAGTTTATCATAGTATTTATCAATGACATTCTGGTTTATTCCAAGAGTGAAGAGGAACATGAGGAGAGCACCTCAGGATAGTATTGCAAACACTGAGGGAGAAGGAACTTTGTACCAAATTCAGCAAATATGAATTCTAGCTTCACGAAGTAATTTTCCTTAGACATGTGGTATCGAAAGATGGGGTGCATGGTGATCTAAAGAAAATTGAAGAAGTGGTGAATTGGCATGCACTGAAGATAGTGGAAGAAGTAAGAAGTTTTCTAGGTCTGGCAGGGTATTACAGGAGATTTGTGGAAGGATTTTCTATGATAGCTACTCCGATGACCAAGTTGTTGAGGAAGAAATAGAAGTTTATCTGGAGTGATGAATGTTAGAAGAGCTTTGAGGAACTTAAGCACAGATTGATAGGTGCTCCAATCCTAACCTTGCCTATGGGAGATGAAGGTTGTATAGTTTACAGTGATGCTTCAAGGAAGGGTTTGGGTTGTGTGTTGATGCAAGGAGACAAGGTGATAGCTTATGCCTAACGGAAGCTAAAACCTTATGAACTGAATTACCCGACCCATGATTTGGAATTGGAAGCAATAATTTTTTCTCTAAAGGTTTGGAAATATTATTTGTGTGGGGTTCAAATGAAGATTTTTACAGATCATAAAAGTCTCAAGTATTTGTTGAGCCAAAAGGAAATGAATTTAAGACAAAGAAGGTAGTTAGAGTTGCTCAAGGATTATGAACTGTTGATTGAGTACCATTCAAGAAAGGCGAATGTAGTGGAGGCTGCTTTGAGTAGGAAATCATCAATAGCCTATGTTTAGATAGTTTATCTGTTGTTACTGGAAGAGATGGATAAACTTAGGATAAGCTTGAAACAAGGGAAGCCAGAATGTGTTATTGCAAATTTCAGAGTGAGACCGATACTCAGGGAGAAAGTTACAGAGTTACAAGCACAGGATATAGAATTGAGTAAGCTTTGAGAAGAAATCCAGAATGGAAAGAAATATAAAGTGGTTGTGAGAGATGATGGACTTACGGTTGTAGGGAATAGACTTTGTATCTCGAATGTCAAGGAAGTAAAGGATAAGATACTTGATGAGACAAAAAACGTGCCTTATGCCATGCACCCAAGTAGCACCAGGATATACAGAGATCTGAAAGAGCATTTCTTGTAGAAAGGCATGAAGAGAGATAAAGCAGAATATGCAAGCAAGTGTCTAGTGTGTCAGCAAGTCAAGGCGGAACACCAGGCACCTTCAGGCAAGTTAAGGCCATTGTTCATTCCTGAATGGAAGTGACAAAGTGTAACCATAGATTTTCTGATGGATTTGCCTAAGACCAGTAGGAAGCATGATGTCGTATGGGTTATTATTGATCGTTTCACAAAGTCAGCCCATTTTCTAGCAATCAAACAGACTGATTCTCTATATATGCTAACAAAGATTTATATTGATGAGACAGTAAGATTACATGGGATTCCAAATTCTATAGTTTTTGATAAGGATCCTCGATTCACTTCGAGATTCTAAGGAAGCTTTCAAGAGGCTTTAGGGACCAAGTTGAATTTTAGCACAGCTTTTCATCCCCAGACAGATGACCAATCTGAGAAAACCATTCGAACCCTTGAGGAAATGCTCAAGGCATATGTGATGGGTTTTAAAGGAGCTTGAGATGAGCATTTGCCATTGGTCGAATTTGCTTATAACAATTCGTACCACTCAAGTATTCAGATGGTCGTTTATAAAGCACTGTATGGAAGGAGATGTAGAACTCCGATATGCTGAGATGAAGAAGGAGAAAGGAAATTATTAGGGCTAGAGTTACTTTAGATGACAGTGGATAAGGCCAACTTAGTTAAGAAACAACTTAAAGTGACTCAAGATAGAATAAAGAGTTATACTGATGCACACTGAAAGGAAATAGAGTATGAAGTCAGTGAGAAAGTCTTCCTGAAGACATCTCCTTGGAAAGGAATTATGAGATTTGGAGAAAAAGGCAAGTTAATTCCAAGATATGTAGGTCCTTACGAGATTCTCGAGAGGATTGGACTACTAGCCTATAGATTGGACTGCTAGCCTATAGATTGACGCTGCCACTAGAATTATCATAGATTCATGAAATCTTTCCTGTTTCCATATTGAGGAGATATAGATCAGATCTCTCTCACATCATTCAGACCACTGAGGTTCAGTTAAGAGATGATCTGAGTTATGAATATTCTAGTGGAGATCTTGGACACTAAGGAAAAGATCTTCAGGAACAAGACGATTCAGCTAGTCAAAGTCCTGTGGAGAAACCATTCTGTGTAAGAGGCCATGTGGGAACGTTTGGAAGCCATAAAGGAGAAGTACCCACACCTCTTTAACGATTGAGGTAAGAATTTTGAGGACGAAATTCTTTTAAGAAGGGGCGAAATGTTGGCCCTCAAATTTTTTTTTGATAAATAAGCATGATTTGATTAATTTTAGGGTCTTACTAGATTAATTTGAATTGGTGTTAATTAGCATGTTAATGTGAGTGAGATCATATGACATAGGTTAATTGAATTAAAGTGTCAGGGTGGTAAGATTGCATGAGGGGCATTGTTGGAACATCACTTAAGTTGTAAAGTCTTAAGGAATTGAAGGAAGGGGAGAAAGGGGGAGAAAAAAATTTGTTGTCTTGCATTTGGAAGAAGCCAGAAACGTGAATCAGAAAAGAGAGAAGACAGAGAAGCATGAAAAAAGAGAGAAAGAAGAGAAAAGAAGGGAGGTCAATTAGGATTCAATTTTTCTTAGTCTTCAAGAGGGATTTTTGGGTTAAGCAAGAAGGCAAAAAGGAAGAGGAAGATTAAAGCTTCAATTAGAGCCAAGAAACTCATTGTTTGGTGAAAATTCAAGGTAAGTTGGTGTTTTAATAATTGCATTTTTAGAAGGGATTTGGTTTAAAGAGCTTAGAAAATGCATGGGTATAAGAATTCTAGGATCAATTTCATGCATAGGTTTCTTTGGGTTTTCCAATTGGAGTTCATTTTTTAATGGGGATTCTTGCTAATGTTGAAGGGAGGCAAGAGGAGTAAGAGGAGAGATATCCTTGAGCAAGTTTTCAAACAAGGAGACTAAGGTGGGTTACATTTTTATAATTGAATAATAAGCCATTAATGTTTCTTTCAAGAAAAAAGAAATAAATGTTTTCAACTACTTTTAAAATGTGCATTCATTGTTCTTTAAATGCTTTGAGAAAGTGTTATATGTGTGTGTATGAAGTTTGTGAATGAACTATGAAACAAAAAAATAGAAATGATTTTGAAAGGATATCAAGTTACAATTTCCAAAATGTGAGATGCATGATTACGTGGGTTTGTAGTGGTCCCTTAAGTATGTAAAGTGCATTTTGACTAAAAACTTCTCCCGCTTGCCCACTAGTGGCATGGAGCTCCTTCATAGACTCCCCTAAGTTCACGGCTACACAAAACCCTTATAGGAGTTGTGTAGTACGTTTTGTTTTGGATCCACCCAAACCGTTATGATGTGCTTATGTGTTTACATATGTTGACAAGTTTGATGATTTTTTAACTTATGCAAGTTGAGAATTTTATATTGTATAGATTTTCATGAAAATTTGTTCTTATCATAAGGGTTTTCATAAAATCGTTACCCACAAGCTTTAAGCTCACCCCCATTCCTCCCCATCTACAGGCGATGAACAAGATATCGAGTGATCGAGTTGAGAGTCAAGGCATCACTCCAATTGCATATTTTGTTCTTTTGAAGTTAGATCACATAAAACAAGGCTTTAGTCACATTTTAAGAAATTATTGTTTTTGTAAAGTTGGTATTTTTGGATTATGATGTAAGGTGGCTCAAAATGCCCACTAAAGCGTTGTAAAAACTTTATTCTTT
>JANSVA010036899.1:0-13856 GCA_025504915.1 Erythroxylum reticulatum | reverse complement strand
TCCACTATGGAGGCTGAGTTCGTATCATATTTTGAGGCCACCTCGCATGGTGTATGGTTGAAGAGTTTCATATCTGGACTTAGAGCTGTTGATTCAATTTCTAAGCCATTAAAGTTGTATTGTGACAACTCCGCTGCAGTTTTTATAGCTAAAAATAACAAAAGTGGAAATCGAAGTAAGCATATCGACATTAAGTATTTAGCCATAAGAGAACATGTTAAGGAAAAGAAAGTTGTCATAGAGCACATTAGCATTGATTTGATGATTGTGGATCCTTTAACTAAAGGCCTGTCATTTAAGCAATTTAAGGATCACGTAGTGCGTATGGGACTTGGTTCCACAATGTAATTTTGTTGTACATTTGTTGATTTAATGGAACTCTTATTCAGTTTGATGTTTTCTCATAAATTTTGTGCACCCATATTTTGATTGGTTTTGAGAAATGTCATTTAATTTGGACCTACAATAAACATATGGTTTATTCATTAAGTTGAAGGGCTAACAATGAGAAATTTTGTATATGTAATATATGGAAGATAATACTCATTATAAGAGGACCTATCGTCATGATTCATATATTTGATTTCTTGTTATGTGCGGCGGTGTTGGGTCAAATGGACCAAGTGGGAGAATGTAAGATTTTTTAAACCTTACCTAACTTCATACTGTTCACGTTTTATATGGTTCATCTAATCATGAACCCGTAACTCATGCATATTCTGTCGCCCATAATACCCGACCCTTATTCTCTGTGATGGCCAGAGACTAAGTAGGTATGAAGTGGGTTTAAAACGTTGGTTTGTTCCCTATTCTCTCTACGCATCTTGTTGACACCATCGGTTGTGCTGAGGAAAATGATAGAAGCTCCAAACCTCATAGAGACATCCAAATCTTCTGTGAAAAGGCAATGATTGGAGGTATATTTTTCTTGGTTTAAGCTTCCGTTGCTGAACATATATATATATATATCTGTGTGTGTGTGTGTGTGGTTTTATATGCATTGATCTTTACGTTAAAGTTCTTGTATAAGATGCAGGCTACTACTAGGTTTATTTTATATTAATGTTTCAAAATATTTTGTACAACACAGCATTAGGGCTTCATCAAATGCAACTGAGCGCAATATAGCTACGGTATATGTCATTAAAACATTATGTACTATGGGTCAAAGGTATGCTATAGCATCTAAGGTTGATAACAATATTACGCTCCATTTGAGATTAGCATCGACAAACCATTATGCATAAAAATGAAGTGAGTAAAAATAATTTTTGTAAAGTATTGTAGTTTAAAATAATATAATTGTACTAATGCGAAAGTTTTGCATTTTTTGTTAAAACTACCATATAAAAAATAAGTAAGACTAACAAGTTATCAATTATATGAAAAAACAAGTTTATTAATTATATGAAAAAACAAGTTATGTATTAAAGATACAAATAATTGTTATTATAATTTAGATTAAAAGTAAAATTTCCCTAAACTATAATTTAAAAATAATATTCAAAAGTTTTTTAAATTATTATTTTTAGGAGGTTCATTTTTATAATAAAAGCAAACATCCCTTTTTTTTTGGTGTAAGCATAACTTTGAAACCCCAAAAAGAATTTAGAACTAATACCAAACACAAACTTAGTCATAATTTAGTCACTTTTTTTTATAACAGACAAATATTATCGTTAGTAAAATGTAAATCGAAGTGTAGGAGCATAATCACAGTTAGGTTCAATCAAATGTCCATATAAGATCGGTATTATGACAAAGACTTGATAAAGTCAACTGATGTCATAAATCAAGTGGTTACTGGTTTAGACGGTTTCAGTAAAGTACAAAAATATGCACGGACCCACGTTTGCAGACTTGGTGCTTTAAGCCGGCGAAAGGATATCGGCTAATCAATTTGTACAACTTTCAATGTGGAGGAGTACTTGGTTCAGTATAGATCTACGTTAGCCTCTATCAAAATGCTTAATGAATAAGACATGATTATTTAATTCCAACTAACTTAAAATCTTTCAAACTTAGTTAATATATATAACATCTAAATGAACACTAATCTTTTAATTTCGCCATACTTTAAAAACATTCCCACATTTATCGTTTACTTGTCCAGGTGGCCCATGTCCATAATCACTTTCTAAGATTGCCTTCAGTTTGTTATATCTTTTTTCCCCTCTTTGGAAGGGAAAGAGAGCCACATGTACGCAAACTAATAAAAACATGAAAATCATGCAAACTGTAGATTCTATTCCATGCTCACAAGGAGAAGAAATGATTAATTGATGGAGTAGCTAGTACTCCAGTGAAGACAGTTGTCATATTTTATTGGAGTAGCCAAAAAGTATTCGCAACAGAAATTATGCTACAGTGATGAATCTTTACTTGGACAATGCAACAGGGTGGTGGGACATGGTTGAGTAGGATTTTTGGTGTCCATTTTCAAAAGAGACAGTTGGGTCATATGGGTTGCATTAATACTCGACACGGTTTTTTCAGATGAGAAGATGAGCAAATTTAAGACACCTCTCAATAACCTTGTATGCACTCCTTCATGGTGGTCTATAAATATAACTCCTTCTCCAACAATGCATTTCGTGCCAGTCATCTTTAGCTGTATAAACAATCTTGATAGCCAAGATGACTTCCAAGTTGCTTGTCATTTTTCTTCTTGGTGCCCTAGTTTGCAGTATCAATGCTAGGAAGCTTGTAACTGAAAAGGGTTCTTTTGAGGAACAAAAGAACTTGTATCATCGTGGAGGTGGACTTGGTGGAGGCGGTGGAGGTGGGTTTGGTGGTGGAGGTGGTGGTGGTCTTGGAGGCGGTGGTGGAGCTGGATTTGGAGGTGGTGCAGGTGGAGGAGCTGGAGGAGGTCTTGGAGGTGGTGCGGGTGGTGGTGGAGGATTTGGGGGAGGGGGCGGTGCAGGTGGAGGAGTAGGTGGTGGTGCTGGATTTGGAGGAGGTGCTGGTGGAGGAGCTGGAGGCGGGCTAGGTGGCGGAGCTGGTGGTGGAGGAGGGTTTGGAGGTGGTGGTGGTGCCGGTGGTGGCGGGGGTCTTGGTGGAGGAGCTGGTGGTGGGTTCGGCGGTGGTGCCGGGGGTAGACTTGGTGGAGGTTTACCTTGAATGCACATGTCGATGTTCTACAATGCAAGCGAATCGGCAATATGGGAAGTTAATTATGCCTTGTTATAACACGTATGACGTCTAAGTGTTGCTTAAGCTAGTTTTGTTTCATCTTAGTTTTGTGTTGTTCCAAAAAATAAGCTCTAAATATGAGACATACGTACTTTTTACTTTATCTTACATACTAAATTTCACATTTCACCCTCTCCAGCTTTGGATTCTATAGATCTTCAGCTAAATAGTACGCAGAAGCTAAAAAACAAAAGAAGAAATCTAATTAATTGCAGTAACATGCACAAGAAAAATACACGTTTCTCTAATACCTTTTAATATATAGATTACTCTTTGTCCACACCCTGTCATAACTTTTTAACACATTTGATTTGTCCATGGCGTATTAAAAGAAAACTTAACAGTACCATGCGGTGTCGGCTCACAAATGTTATGCTCTTCTTTTGAATCTCATGTCCATTGCAATATGTGGCAATTAACAATCAGTAACTATCTGCATTTCTGCTTCTGAATATGTAAAAAATTGTAACTTCACATGATTGCTTGACATATTTGAATTTGTTAAATGTCTTTTACACAAACAAGTAGTGGCACTGAAACCTGTTTTACTAAAATTGTGAGAGACCCCCACATAATAATAAAGTTTAATCACCAATTATGCTAATGTAAATGTCATGAGACACAAAATTTACACACTATCATTAGGAATAAAAAAAGCCTTCGATTATGCTAATTTCATGAAAACCATCATAATCATTACCTAAGGTTTCTATAATTTTAACGTGATTTTAATCAATCAAAACATGAAAGCAATTAAGTAAAACACACAATCTACAAAATAATCAAACTAAAAAACCATAATTGACACATATTATAGTTAGCATATAAATACACCTTGTTTCTCTGTTCAACTTACGTAGAAATTTGTTAAAGTACACCTCAAATCATTTTCACTACGAATAGAAACCCTTTTCTCCACTTAGAATTTGTGTTTATCGTCTTTTTTTAATATCACGCTTAATATGTTCTTATGCTTTTCCTCTTGCGAAAACAGCTGATCAAAGTCGGCGTAACCTTTTTAAAGTTATTCTTTAAGGTTGTCAGTTGAATGAATTGGTTATCTCAAATTTATGAAAGCAATACCACTACTCGACTGGTTGTGTAGTTGATCGAATGCTTGGTTAAGCCGATTAAATGTCCATGGCGTCTTCATATAAATTGCAAATAATTCTCTTAACTATTTATAATTTCTCAAATCACTTTATAATCTAATATTTTATTAAAAAATTGTACTTAAAATATTGAACAATGATCACATTAAATCGAATTAACACATTTCTTTAATAACATGTTTATTTGAATTTCATTTAAACATTAATTACGCCACTCTTATCAATATCTTTATTCTAAAGATACTCTAATGAACATTAAAAATACCTCACATATGGTATTATTCCATCTTCAATAATGATATACTCTATGTCAAAAATCATGCAAAAATATTTTATCATCATTGAACAATCTTCAACTACATTAACATTTCATGAAATTACAACAAAAATAGTTAAGTTATTGACTTATATAATAAATCTCACTGATATGTATAATAACACACACAAAATTCTAATACTACAAGAAAAATAGAGTTTAGCGACGAAAATTACCAACGGAATTTGTATACATTTCATCCGTAAGCTTATTTGGCGATGGGATTTATTAACGAAAAAAGGCGTCAGAGATACAACCATAGGTAAATTTACCGACGAAAATTTTTTATACCGACGGAATTTTTTTATCGTCGGTAAATTTATTGATGGAAATTTTGTTCGGGCAGTAAATTTACCAAATGAGAACATTTTTTAATCAGAAAATTACCAACAGATTTAGTTATTCCGTCGGTAATTACCTACGGAAAAAGAATTTCTGTCGGTAAATTGACGAACAAGCTTATATCAGGCTCGTAAATGTAAGATGAGCGGAAAATTAAGAACAAGCTTATATTAAGTAATAACAACCACTTTGGAAAATATCAGTTTTGATTAATCAATACAGACCACGCTATTAATAAACTGAGATGGTGGGACAGATTAAAATATTTGTCACAACATAAAAATAAACACAAGGCGATGATACCCCATGGTTCTTTGAAGTATGATTTCAGATAGCTTTTATACTATAATCATCCATTTTATACTATAATCATATTATAATGCAATCTAAGCATATCATATTATACTATAATCTAAGCATATCATATTTTATTATAACCTAAGCATAATGTATTACAAAAATATCAATGTAAGTTATATCATATTTCAAGTAAAAGAATTGAGATTATGAAATTCATACTAAAAAAGAACTGAAACCATTTTTTCAAAAAACAGATATTTCATCAAATACTTTATATGCATCAGAAATTTATCCCAACATTATTACTAAAATCACGTCTTGTCCCTTCAATCACTAATATTTATACCTTAAAATTGTTTTCCAATCACAAAATATATAAATAAACGAAAGTAATCAAATACCCAAATTAACTTTTATCCAATATACGAAAAAACACATGACAGTAGTTGCAAAAATACTTTCATTGAAGGACACGATGATAATGGCCGTAGAAGACAACATTGACGAGCAGAAAAGAAGTCCACAATAGAGAAACCGGAGAGAAGAAAGCCAAAGAGGAGATGCAGGAAGAAGGAAGAAGAAGATGCAGGTGGGGGGAAGATGTCGGGTGAGTTTCAATTTAAAAAGATTTTACCGACGGAAATTTCCGTAGGTAAACTCAAAAAAACTCAAAAAAATTTTATTTTACCAATAATTCCCGCTTTTTTACCGACGGATATCTTATACCGTCGCTAAATTTTTATCGACGGAAATCTTATACAAATGCTAAAGTCCATCGCAAAATTTGGCGAAATGATTTCCCTTTATATTTAGCAACAGATATTAGTATCGTCGTTAAATAAAAATTTTCTCGTTAATTTTACCTACGGAAATGAATTTTTTGTCAGTAATTTGCAACGGTATATTTTTCGTCGCTAATTCTTATTTTTCTTATAGCGTAAAGTCTCACAAGTGATGATAGTTTAAACAATTTTATCTTATTTATTTTGAGTAATAAAGGTGACCAATAAAATTTTGATATCTCTCTAATTTAAAACTTAAATTTTAGTAAATTTTAATTTGTACTAAGACTAAACAATTGTGGATTTAATCATACAGAAACAATAGTTGTTGAACTTAAGCCGAGTTCATCAGGTCTCACGTTATAATTTTCGTAAACGAGAAAAGTCAAAATTCTTGTACATACTCTCATTCTTTATATATTATATTTCCTCTTTGGAGTGCATACGCATTGATTTTGAGTGAAGTAGACCGAGTTCGATTGGTAATAATCATTTAGGTCATATCACAAGAGAGAATTCATTATATATACATCATACATGGGAATAATTGTGAAAATCAACCAGCTGTTAGCAATTAAATTAAAAGTCCGCTACAAGTCATTTTCGAAGAGCTTCCTGTTACGACACTACCTTATGGTGTATTTAAGAGGGCACGTGGCTATGTATTTGTGTGATTAGAAGTGTAAGCAAGTAAGCAAGCATTGTATGAAAATCAAAAGTTCGCAGATACAAGTAGATGCGTCTTTTGTTTGTTGAGAAGATGCAAGTCCTAATTTTAATATTTAGTTGAATTTTGAACTGACGATTTTAAATCATTATATTTTAATGACAACGCATAAACTTTTTTTATTCAAAGAATATAAATTATTTATTTATATAGTACTAAGGTCGTTAACTAATTATGCCTTTTACCTCAATGGATAATTCTTTTTCTTTTTTTTTTTCCAATCGGTCATCAAGATTAGCATAGTAGTTTATTTAATTAAATTTAATTTTGGTTTGAGCCATTGAAGAAAATAATTAATGAAGTAAAGCCGAAGTAGCAGTAGCTTAATTCATTTGTCAACACACAGCAAATTGCATTTAAAATTTTGATTATGAGTATTCTTTATATTAATGTGATTTGTTCAAATGTTTATTTTTGAAACCCTATTTAAAAAAGAAATCAATTTTTAGTTGTGATGTAGATTAAAATTGAGGCACATTTTTTAAATTACTTATTAAGTTTGCAGTTTACACAAATAAATATTAATTAAGACCATTAGAGCACTCAACTCATCGAGAGTAAAAGTGCCAATATATATGTAGAGAGAATTCTTAAGCAATTGCGTCAATTTCTTTTGCTTGAGATCTTTCTTTGGTAAGTAATTTCTTTTAAAGTACTCTAATTATTCTTGTAGAATTTATATCCAACTGAACTAAAAAGTTTGAATAGTCTTTGGTAAAAGTCCATTTTCATATGCATGAAGAAAGAAGATAGGCTCTTTTAAGTAAATCAAGTCTAACTCATACATCTATTAAAGGTGTATCATTTTTTTCTAATTTCTTTTTAAAAATTGGATTGAAAATGAAAAATTTTAATAAATAGGCTTATTAAGATATTATCTTGTATAGGGTAAAATTTTTTTAGGTCAGTCAGAAGCATCTTAAATATATTGTGAACCATATCAATGAAGTTTGCTATTGGACAAGATGAGAATTAGGTGCTATTTCTCCAGGAGGATAGAGTTTGAGACGATGAGGCAACAGTTCAAATTCCATAAGGATATATCATTTAGATACTTAGATGAAGATGAGCGCATATGCCACTCTTTTTTGTGTGTGAAGAGAGTGCATATGCTACTCTAGACCTAGTGAGGTGAGATTTCGTTATGATACTTTCAAGTGTAGGTTTCAATTTCCTATTAATAATTGTGCAAATTCTTGACTTAGCATTTCTTACTCCTAACCAACTCCATCTAATTGCAATGATCCTACTAGTTAGATTCATAGTTGTTTATCATATTCAAAAGGTTCCCTTTAACCAATGAGGTATTCAAGTTTAAAAATATTGGCAACTTGAATGCAGAATTAAAATCCAAAGAATTAAAAAGTTTGACATTTAAAACTTCAATTCTTTCAAGTGCATATTGAACAAGTGCTAAGAATCAAAGGCGTGGTAGCAGTAATATTGGCGAATTCTTCGTCAGCTACTTCGTGCGTTTGCGGTGTGCCTGGACGAAGCGTTCCACCGTGGCATGGCTTCCCTCGACACTGAGGGATATCTAGCAAAGAAGGGCCACACTCAAAAAAGGGATGAAGAACCACCACAGCCCAAGTCAACGTATAGCGAGGCCGTTACCAGTGGCGCAATAGGGGCAATTGTAGCGGAGACCACCATTTGGACAGAAGAAGACCCAGTTGTGGTTGAGGATGGCGATATCACGTCTAGGATCGGGGAGCACAGATCTATCGCCGCAACTAAAACTAAAGCTGGATCAACAGTGGGAGAAGGCGATGGTGCTGAAACTCCTGGGTCGCAGGGTGAGCTTCACTGTGTTAAGCTCCCGACTGAGGAGCTTATGGAAGCTGCATGGACCTGTAAAAATCGTGGACTTGGACCACGATTTTTTCTTAGTCAAGTTTCAACTGGAGGAGGATTTTATGAAGGTTCTTACTAGTGGCTCGTGGACGCTGTTTGGTCAGGTGATAGCCATCCAACGTTGGTTTCCAGACTTCCGACCAGCCCAAGCCTCGATCACCCGTGCAGTGGTCTGGATCCGTATACCCAACCTGCCCATAGCTCATTACCACCTGAAGATCCTGTCGGTGCTAGGGAACTTGGTTGGAACCACCGTGAAGATCGATGAAGCCTCTTTGAATGCACAGCGAGGATGTTTTGCACGGCTTGCGGTGGAAACCAACTTAAGCGTTCCTCTGGCCTCCTGTGTCTAGCTCGATGGGCAATCGCTGCTGATAACATACGAAGGGTTGCCTTCGGTGTGCTACACGTGTGGGATGATAGGTCACCCCCCGAGCGCCTGCTCCAGGAAGACGACCGTGTCTAACGTGGAGCAGTCCCAGCCGAACACGACAGACGCTGGAGAGACGGAAACACGGCGACTTGGGGAGCAGGAAGAACGGCGACTAGAGGCAACCTCCGGCACAGGATACGGGCCATGGACTAACGTCCAACGCCGGCGCCAACTTTCGACTCCAATAGGACAGGTGCAGACTGGAGATCGCAGTCCAAGAGGGGCTTCGGGAGGCTCGAGGTTTGAAGTGTTAGATCACTATGCTACTGTTGATGATTTGATTTTTAGTTCCTCTGCAACTGCTATCAACGAGACTTTGGCTGCGATTGGAAAAAAGTTCCAACTGTCTAGTCATGTGGGAACCAGACCTACTCAAAATTTGGCCGGCTCGTCGCGTACTATTGGAAACTTACGTAAGCCCCCGCCAAGCTCTAAAGGCAAGGCAGTTGTCCTTTCCCGATAGTATAAGGAAGAAAGGTCGTTTCCCTCCTTCCCTTTAAAACCTACGGTAGCAGATAGGAATTTGGCGGTTGACTTACCATCTCATTCTGAGCTGGTTTGTGATAGACGAATCATTGAAGACACGAGGTTGGGATTGGACGAGCGGACTCATCCCATGGAGGGGGTCGACGCACCAGAGCTGTAAGAAGACCGACAGGAGAAACCGCCCTCCTAACCTCCAGATATCGCAATGGTTTCGATAAGGGCCGAAGATCAACTAGACCCAAGCCAGCTAGTGGAAGCGATTCCCAGGTCTCCTGTAGAGGAGCCTCGGGAGGAGGGAGGAGGGAGGAGGGAGCATTTCGGATGCTTCGATGTAGGGTTTTTCATTTCCATTTTTTCCTTATGTCGATCTTGTTAAGGAATTGCCAAGGGGTAGGAGGGTGTCGACATTCCAGACCCTCTTGTGAAATTATATTTGGAATTACAATCCGGGTATCTTGGCTCTTATGTAACCTAGGATTAGTGGTGCTAGGGCCTAAAATGTTATTCTTTCCTTAGGCTTTGATTTCTTTTTTAGAGTTGAAGCTAAAGGATTTTCGGGCGATATTTGGCTCCTCTGGAAGGACGCTTTTAAGGATTGGGTGCATAGGAGTGGACTTCATGATTTAGGTTTCATCGGTTCAAAGTTTACTTGGCGTAGAGGCATGGTCTAAGCTCGGCTAAATAAGGTGTTTGGTTCGTCGGTGTGGATGCAGACCTTCCCTCACACTGAGAACCACCACCTCCTTTTCCTCAGGTCCGATCACAGACCTATGCTTCTCAATTTTTTCAGACCCCAGCAATGGGTTACTTGAGTACCGCCTTTTCAGTTCCAAAAAGCCTAGATCACTTATTCCAAGTCTCCTGAAGTGGTAGACAAGCATTGGACCCTTGCGGAGGGGGATATGAGTAGTAACTTAGCCCAGTTCGCTACTCAACTTTCGATATGGAACAAACATAGCTTCGGTAATATTTTCTATCAAAAAAAAGAAGTTTCTTGCTCGGCTGGAAGGGATCCAAAGGGCCATGACGATCGACCCTCGGGATTCACTTTTATCTTTGGAAGACACGCTGATCAGCGAGTTAATTCATGTCCTGTGTGAGGAGGAGCTCTTTTGGCACCAGAGAGCTCGGTGTGAATGGCTCTCTAAAGGTGATCGGAATACCCAATACTACCATACCATCACCCTGTCCAAGCGGAAGAAACTTCGAGTTGAGCGGCTTACTGACCCCTCAGGACACGTCGTTACTGATTCGGACCAGTTGTGCAGTCTAGTCACATAATATTGTGTCCAGCTCTATAACCAGGAAGATGAGACTCCTTCTCGGTTCCCCACCTTGGGTGCCTTCTCGTCCCTTATATGGGACCAGATCCAGGATCTGACTAATCCAGTCTGAGTGGCAGAGATCAGGAGTGCAGTCTTTGCCATGAATCCTAACAAAGCCCCGGGCGCTGATGGGTATAATGCGATCTTCTTCTAATACAATGGGGGAAGGTTGGACCACATATCGTGTCTTTTATACAGTCAGTTTTCCATATAGGAGGTGGGACCATGATTTAAACCGTACCCTTCTGGTTCTCATCCCTAAAATTCCTTCCCCTCTCCAGATATCACAATTTCGACCGGTTAGCCTGTGCAATGTCCTTTCTAAAGTCATCTCTAAGTTATGGTGAATCGTTTGAAAGAGCATATGGACCATTTAACAGCGGCGAACCAATATAACTTCATTCCGAGTAGGTATATGACTGACAATATTATTATAGCACAGGAGGTTATTCACTCTATGTAGAAGAAGACTGGTAAAACGGGCTATCTAGCTTTGAAGGTGGACCTAGAAAGCCTACAACAGACTGCGCTGGCAATTCCTTCATGATACCCTAGTTGAGATTTGTCTCCCAGAGAATGTTATCTGGATCATTATGAAGTGTGTCACAACTACTTCCCTGCAGGTCAACTGGCAAGGTGCGGTCTCGCAATCTTTCAGGCCTTCACGGGGGCTAAGGCAAGGTGATCCCCTCTCTCCCTACCTATTCGTACTCTGTATGGAGAGACTCGGTCACCTCATAGCTCACGAGGTGGGTAGTGGAATGTGGAATCCGGTCAAGCTGAGCTGCAGGGGACCCCCTATTTTCCACCTGTTCTTTGCTGATGTCCTTATTCTCTTTGCCGAAGTGAAGGACTCATAGACGAGGGTCATCGCGAGAACTCTAGACACCTTCTGCCGGGCTTCAGGGCAAAAAGCGAGTCATGCCAAAACTTATATCTTTTTCTCTAAGAATGTTCCCCAAGAGATTACGCAGCGGCTCAGCCAAGACCCTCAGGTGACCAGTACGAATAATCTGAGCCAATATCTAGGGGTTACTTTGATCCATGAGCGGACGAACCGGCATACGTATCAACACGTGCTTGATAAAGCCCACCAGAAACTGGCCGGATGGTGTGCCAAAATGTTGTCTCTTGCGGGTAGAGTTACGTTAACTCAAGCTGTCATTTCTTCGTTGCCTATTTTCACAATGCAGACAGTTAGACTCCCACGATAGTTGTGTGATGATCTGGAAAAAATTATGCGGAACTTCATATGGGGGTCTTCCCATGAATGCTGTAAAATTCATCTCGTCAGTTGGGATTCTGCGTGTCAACCTAAGCATTCAGACGATTTGGGTATTAGACATATTCGGCCTACCAACGATATGTTACTGGCTAAACTAGGTTGGGCCCTTCTCACAAAACCCAATGTTTTTTGGGTCCAAATTCTTCGTACCAAGTATAGGTTTGACGACTCTCTGATTCCCCTTACGATATACCGAACAGGGGTTTTGGTAATCTGGAAGGGGATCTCAGCTTCATGGTAATTTGTTCTACAAGGTCTCAAATGGGAACTGGGCAATGGGAGTCGCATCTTATTTTTGCTGGATAATTTGTTGGAAGACTGGGGTCCTCTTATTCTGGTCGCCATCTATCCTGTTCCAGATCATCTTCATTTAGCCACAGTCGCGAACCTCACGGACGGTCGAGGCAACTTGCGTTGGCAGGATTTTCAACAATATCTTCCGTCCACTGTCTGTATGGAGCTTGCCCACTGCTGCCCTGGAGTGGACGACTTAGGGGATGACAGGGTGGTGTGGGCAACTACCAACCATGGGTGGTTCATTGTGGCGTCTGCTTATGATCTGATTGAAGGGCGATCCAGGGGTTCCACTCATAAACTCTGGGAGATTATTTGGAAATGGTCTGGCCTCTAGCGGATTTTATCATTCCTCTGGCTAGCTGCTAAAAGCAAACTTCTGACGAACCAACAACGCATGGCGAGAAATATTGCCACGGACAACCACTATCCAATCTGTGGGCAGGTAGAGACTACTGTTCATATGATAAGAGACTGTCCGCGAATGGTAACCCTCTGGCGACAGTTTCCTAGGGCAGTGATTGACACACACTTTTTCCAACAGGACGAGGAGACGTGGTTACAGTCTAACCTCACTAAGCAAGATAGGGTGCACTAGGCAGCGTGGGCCAATATCTATGGAGTCGCGTGCTGGTTCCTATGGAAGTGGCGGAACAGTAGCCTTTTTAAGCCTGGGTTTGCTTGGTCGAAAAATGGTACCTGAATTATTCTCGAGTATGTCGATTGGATCGCTAGAGCTCGAGCTATGAAAACCAGTGTTTTTCCCGCCCAGGGCATTCCCTTGGGTGCCCTTGTAGGCTGGACTAAACCTTCGGCAGGATGGGTTAAGGTCAATTCAAACGGTGCCATTAAATACGGTTCTACCAAAGTCTACACTGGCAGTCTAATTTGGGATTATAATGGGACCTGGTGTGGGGGGTTTCAGCAAAGCCTTGGTAGGGGACCCTTAGAAGCGGAACTTTGGGGCATGTATTCCTATCTTACTTTGGCCTGGGAGCAGGGGTATCGCTGGGTCATTGCCGAAGTTGACTTCCTTAAAGTCATTAATATTCTTTCTGACCCTAACTTTGTGCTTACTGGGGTTTCTTTCTTGGTGACAGGTATACAGGAGCTTCTACACCGGTTTTGGGAGGTTCTTCTCCAACATGTCTGCCGAGAAGGAAACCAGTGTGCGGATAGATTGGCAAATCTTGCAATTATCCTTTGTCCGGGCCTCTACACTCTTTCGGAGTTGCCAGTTGGCATCCAGGAGCTTCTCCGCAGAGATACGGACGGCGCGCTGTATTCCAGAGTTTGATTTTTGTATTTTCCTTGTAAAACAAAAAAAACTTCAATATAAAACACAATCACATAGATTATGTTAAACAGGATCTTTACATATGCATATCATAAACAAAAAACACATATT
>JANSVA010036869.1:0-13860 GCA_025504915.1 Erythroxylum reticulatum | reverse complement strand
TTAAGGAACAGAATCTTGTTAGTAATTTGAATTTGAATATAACGACTAAAATGGCCATAAAATAGGACAATGATGAGCAATACATATGAAATATGAAAATCTCAAGCTGGTGATTCATTCACTATTATAAGAAATGGTGATGGAAATTAACTTGACAGAGAAACTAAGATAACTCTCTACATCCGTAAAGACCAAATTCAATACTCGGAAGATAATAAGTTAATAACAACCAATATATTATTGGAAAAATGCAAAACTATGACGAAAGGATACATATTTTTGTCAATAAGAAGAAGGGGAATTGTTACATTAATAGATAGTTTTAGGTTACATTAAAGAACGCTTGTAATCGTTTTATAAAGGCAATGAATATGAATTAACCATTTTCTATTCTCTTTCGCTTTTATGCGTTTCTCTCTCTTTCTTCTTCTGAATTCTTCTTTCCTCTCCTCTGTTCTTCATTCTTTTTAGCAAACAAAAAATCATAGTAAAGACATTACTTTATTGCTGAAGAACTTACCATGAAGTTATATATATATATATATATGTGTGTGTGTGTGTGTGTGTGTATGTATGTATATATTAACTAATACAAATTATAATGAGAGACTAACATTATAAAATAAATTCTAATAAAACTCCATTATAAAATAGATTTTGTTTTAGTAGTCCTTCAGTTTATTTGTTCTTCATGTTCTTATCTCCCAGCAATCAAAATTCGACTCTCGTACAATTAATAATATCATTTACTCATTGATGAACTATAACTTTCTTAACTTCTTTAGTATGAAGGTGATGACATATCAACTAACTGTTATTAAAGCTGTAGAGAATTTAACCATCGTTCTAGAATCCATAAAAATACATCGCTATTGATTCACTTAACTACTCTTAGTTCTGCCCAAGAATTTTGTATTATGTACTCTTTCATAGCCAACATGTGGAACATGCTCTTGTTAGAATAGTTCAACAATGATTGAAATTGTGTTTTATTGTTTATATTGAAATAAAAAACCTTTTTCTTATTAAATAAAATTGAAAATATTTGTAACAAACGGATGATTGAGGCCTATTTAAAACACGTGAGAATTGAGCTAATGGAGTACCTTAATTATCATCCCCAATCACACTTTTCTAACACTTCAACCATATCAAACCCATTCTAAAATTTGTCCATTTTTACTATAATTAATTATCATCTTTGAGAGTAAAGATGAGAAGACTCTTTATCTCCAATGTTAGTAGAAAATGATCATAAATTTTATTGGAAGTATAAGATGCCAAAGTGATAGTTACTTACGTAATGAATTAAGAGAAAAACAAAAGGAGATGCTAAAGCTCTTTTTTTAAAATTAAATGGATGAAAGTATATTTTCAAAATTTATTGGAGCTAAAACTTCATAGGAAACATGAAATAAAATTGATGAAGAATATCAAGTTCAAATAGGATAGTTACAATAAAGTTACAAAACTTAAAAAGAGAGTTCAAGAATTTAAATATAAAGAACATTAAAACAATGCAATAATTACCAAATTCCACGACAAAAGCTTTACATCTCTTCAGAAGATTAATGTAATATTACAGGAAAAAGACAACGTAACCTACACATGGTTTTTATTAACTTAGAGAAGACGTATGATAAGGTACTTATGGAAATCATGTAAATGTATTTAAAATTATGAGATTTTCTATAACCTATATATTAGTTATTACGGATATGTATGAAGGTGTAAAGACTAAAGTAAGGATGATAGGAGGAGATACGAAGCATTTTTTGATCGAATTTAGGCTACAACAAGGCTCCTTATTAAGCCCATTTTTGTTTCTAGTGGCGATGGATGAGCTTATTAAGAATATCCAATGGGATGTGCCTTAGTGTATATTGTTTGATGATGATTGTTTTAGTGGATGAGACAAAATAAGGTGTCAATTTAACGCTAATACTTTGGAGTCGAAGGGCTTTAAATTGACTAGGACTAAGATTGAGTACTTAGAGTTTAACTTTTTGTGCCATAGGGTGGCTTCCGGTGTGGAAGTAAAGATTCGTTCAGAAGTTATATCATAGAAAGGGTGTTTTAAGTATCTAGGACCTATCATTCGAAGTAATAGAGTGATTGTTGAAGACATGGTTCACCATATTAGATTAGGCTGGCTTAAATGAAGAAGTACATAAAGAATTTTATACGACAAGAAGATACCACTCAAACTCAAAGGTAAATTCTATTGGTTATCAATTTAACTAACCATGCTCTATGAGGCAGAGTGTTAACCCATCAAAAAGGTGCATAGTCATAAGTTAATAGTGACGGAGATGAGAATGCTCTATTAGATATGCAACCTTACTGTAAAAGTTAAGGTTAAAAATGTGATGTTAAGACATAAATTAAAGGTGACTAATGTTAATGAAAAATTAAAAGAGGCTAGCTTTAGATGGTTCAAACATGTTAAGAGGAGACACCTTGATGCTCTAGTGAAAAGATGTGAGAAGATTGTACTTAGATGGTGTAATAGTTGAAAAGGAAGGCCTAAGAAGAACTAAGGGGAAGTGATCATGAATTATATGACTCTGTTAAAACTTACCGAAAACATCACCCTCAATAGAAAACTTTGACATACTAGAATACAAGCAAAGTATCTCACATAGAGGTCCTTGTGTTTCTCGTAAGTCCTTTTGTCTTATATTTAGCATAAACATTTAATATGTAATACTTTCCCTCTTAGTTACTTAGCCTAAATATTTTTTGTAATGACTTGTTTAATTTATTTATTTACTTGTCTTCTTTCTTGTTTGTGTATTTATTTACTTATTTTTACCATTTATTTTTATTCTTTATATTTTTCTATATTTATTGTATTACTTATTTTTATATTTTTATTTATAGATTTATTTTTATTTTTTATCATTATTTCTTTTTATTTTTAATTATTATTATTTTATTATTTTAATTTATTTATGTATATGTTTATTTATATTTTTTCTTTTTATCTTTTTTCATATAGGTTTATTGAAAACAATCTCTTTATCAGTTAAAGGTAAGACTGCATATTATTGAACCTCTCTAGACTTGGTGTATCAACGAGACTTTTACTAAATTGTTGTTGTTGTTGTTGTTGTTAAAACAATGCAACAATTCTTTTTCAACGATATATTCAATCATAAATCATATTATATCTCTTGAAGAAGAATTGCTTGAACAAAATGTTATGGATAGAGTGTTCATAGTCTAGTACAATGTATGACAATGTGCTCTATTGGAGAGTCAAAGGGTATGTAAAATTCTTCTTTTTATAAATTGGCAAGTTCACTTCAAGTACATGAACAGTGCTTCAATCAATTCGTATTAGCTTTGATTCAAAAAGCATTTCAATTGACACTTGTTCAAAGAAGAAGCCAGATGACGCAAGAGGGAACAATTCAAATCAAGATAGTGAGAGATAAATAGTGACAGAGAAAAAGGTTATGACAAAGGTGGTAGAGGAAGAGGCAAAGATAAAAAGCAATAGTCAATAGAGAAATTTTGGAGACAATACTAGTAGCTCTTCTTATTGCTTATAAAAGAACTAATTATGTAACAGCCCAGACCACCTGCCCATAGATATTGTTGCATTTTTCTAGGGGTGAGAAGACCAAAACTATGAGGGTCTTGGCCCGAGAGGGAAACCCAAAGTCGACAATATCTATGAATGGGTGGTCTAGGCTATTACAAATGGTATCAGAGTCGGCACTCAAACCGTTATGTCAGCTAGGCTGGGCCCTAAGGGGTAGAGAGTGTGAGATCACACATCAGTTGGAGAGGAGAACAAAGTATGCCTTATAAGGGTATATGTTGGCCCCCAAATTTTTTTCTTAATGAATAAGCATGATTAGATTAATTTTAGAGCCTTGCTAGATTAATTTGTGTTGGAATTAATTAGAGTGTTAATGTGAGTAAGATAATATGATATAGGTTAAGGGAATTAAAGTGTTAAGTTGGTAACTTGCATGAGGGGCATTTTTGGAAGATTACTTAAGTGGGAAAGCTTTAAGACATTGAAGGAGGGGCAAAATGGGAAGAAGGAATTGTGGGCTTCTGCTTTAGAAGAGGAAAACGTCAGTGAAGAAAGAAAGAAGAGAAAAAAACACAAAAATAAGAAAGAAGGGAGAGAGAGTGTGTCGTGGTTTGAGAGAAAAAAGAGAGTTGAGCTAGGTTTCAAGTTTTTTAGCCTTTAAGAGGGATTTTGAGAGTGATCAAGAAGGAAAAAAAGGAAGAGGAAGATTAGAGCTTCCATTAGAGCCAAGAAACTCATTGTTTGGTGAAGATTTAAAGTAAGCTTATGTTAAGTCTTTTGGATGTTTGGAAGGGTTTTGGTTCGAAGAGCTTAGGAAAATACATGGGTGTAAGTATTCTAGGATCAATTTGATGCATAGGTTTCTTTGGGTTTTCCAATTGGAATTCATTTTGAATGGGATTTTGTAAATGTTTAAAGGAGGCAACAGAGGCAAGAGGAGCAAGAGGAGAGACATCCTTAAGCAAGTTTTCAAGTAAGGAGACTAAGGCAGGTGACATTTTTATAATTGAGTTAATAAGCCACTAAAGTTTCTTTCAAATAAATGGAATTAAATTATTTTCAACTACCTTGAAATGTGCATTTATTGTTCTTTAAAATACTTTCAGAATGTGCCACATGTTTTTGTATGTGAATATTATGAATGAATTTTGAGTTGATATGGGAATGATTGCTAATTGCTTCATAATTTGAGTAATTGTTGCTTGTGAATGCTTTGAAAAAGGGCTATTATGCTTAGTATAGCATTTTGGTTGCGAAATTGTGAAATGATGATGGAACTGATTTTTGAAAGAATAACAAGCGTATGAAATCAAGTTTCTAAAAATGTGCCATATGGGCAATACATTTTCAGTTCATGAATTACATGTTATGGTTTTGGGTAGTCCATTCAAGAATGTCACATGCACGTTGACCAAGTTAAAGGCTTTCCCCGCCCGTCCACTAGGGGCACGGAGCTCCTTCATGGACTCCCTCAAGTTTCGACTACACAAGACCATTATGTAGAATTGTGTAGTTCGTCATATTTATGGATCTGCCCAAACCATTATGATGTGTTTATATGTTTATATGTGTTGACAAGTTTTATGATTGTTTGACTTATACAAGATAAGAAATTTATGTTCTGTGGATTTTCATGAAAATTGTTATGATCAAGAGTGCTTTTAAGGGTTTTTGCTTATTACTGATTATAAAATTGTTATCCACGAGCTTTAAGCTCACCCCCATTCTTCCCCATCTACAAGCAATGAACAAGATATCGAGTGATCAAGTCGAGAGTCAAGGCATCACTCCAGTTTGCATATTTTGTTCTTTTAAATTTAGATCTTGTAAAACAAGGCTTTAGTCGCATTTTTAAGAACTATTCTTCTTGTAAAGTTGGTATTTTTGGATTATGATGTAAGGTGGCTCGAAAAAGCATTGTAAAAACTTTATTCTTTTGATGTTAATGAAGTGTGAATGGTGTATGGATGATGTGAGTTGAAATTAGATATACGTGAAGAAGTAATCAACTTAAGTTGATGATTTTGGAATATAAATCATTGATATATATATATATATGTATGTATGTATGTATGTATGTATGTATACATAAAGGAGATGTTATGGAAAGGAAGATAAGAAGTATGACTGATCAAATGTAGTAGAAGGTGATGAGACAAATGAGTTGAGATTTGAGAGTTTAATGAAATCATTTTGGTAGCTGAATGGTTATGCTCAGAATGCTCCAAGTTTGCATAGTGCAAAATTTCAAGTCTTCCATAAGGGAAAAATTCTTGTTCTGACTTTAGGGGAAAATTTTGTATTGATCTAGGATGAATTTGATAGGTTATCTTCATGGAAGTTGTAGCTTGTCTTTCTAGCTTTCCAACACTATAAAGTATGAAATTTTTGGATACCAGAGTCAAAAGTTATGGTCCTTATAAGCGGAGATGCTCAAGAGTATAGAAGACGTATCGTCTGGTGATGACGTATCATTTGGTGATGACGTGTCGTCTGGTGAGGACATATCGTCTGATGATGACGTATCGTTTGTTGATGACGTGTCGTCTTATGAGGACGCTTCGCCTTATGAGGACGCTTCATCTAGTTAGGACATATCGTTATGTAAGGACGCTTCATCTGGTGAGGACGTGTTGTCTATTGAGGACGCTTCGTCTAGTGACACCATATCGTTTGGTGATGACGCCATATCGTCTGGTGCACTGTTTATTTGATCATATCATCTAGTAACGTTTTTGAACCTATAGACGATCGAATTTCACTTTGGAGTCTTCACGAAAGTTGTAGATCCAGAAGTTCTCTTTCAAACCGTCTGATAAGATCCAACGGTTGCCAAGAAAGTTATTCCAATTCTCCTAAGAGAGGTACAATATGATTGAAGACATAAACATACTGGATTCTTTTGGCCATAACTTCATCACTCGACCTCCAAATGAAGCAATTCTTGGAGGAATAGATTCCTAATACATTTTGCTACCTCTCCTTAAAAATTGGTAACTTTTGGTCTAGATTTGAAAAATATTAATGTAAAGAATATGAGGGATTGGTTGGAAGAGCATAACCAGGTTATGAACATACTTGGATTTTTAGGCATATCTTGAGCTGTAGAGCTCCGAATGAGGTGGTTCCTATTTCAAAATAAACAAGAGGCTAAGGGGTACAATTGTTTTGAAGAAGTCAAATTGTGATTTGGTGTTTAACTGGTGTGGGCACATCACCCTTATGGGATGATGACTAATGAGGATTCATTGAAATAACCCTAGAAAGAAGTCCGCTCACGCTTTATGACTCTGGATTGTTGGACTCTGGAAACTACAGGATATTAGGCTCACGTTCTCATAACTCTGATGTTGGGATCCAAAAGTGGGGTCTAACAGTTATGGTATTAGAGCCTAGGTTTTGGTCCGGGTGTATGACTAGGTTGAGGAGCACCCTACGCATGAAATGGGTAGTTTAGGACACAGAATGAACACAGCTGAAGTTCACCCAACTATCACGGTATATGGACAACATTGTTGCCAATGAGGAGAATAAGTGTCGCAAGTTTGAGGGAGGACTTCATTTGGGGTCAAGGAGAAAGTCTTGTTTCACAATTTCTGTAACTACCAACAACTAGTAAATGATGCACTCCAGGCTAAAAAACTGGAGAATAGAAAGAATGAAGTGAGCAGGAAGAGGAAGAACCCGAAGCAATTTTTTAGAAAGGGAATGAGTGCTCCAATGCATGAGAGGAGTACAAGGAGTTACCACACGCAGAGTGAAGTAGGAAGTAGTGGCCCTACTAAGAACAAGCAGGCAAGGGCATTTTTAGGGCAAGTCTTAAATATGGGAGGCATTGGAAAGACGGGGAGGAGTAGATACACAAACCCTTAACATGAGCATTGTGGAAAACTTCACAAAGAAGTGTGCTTTAAGTTACTTAGAGTATGTTTCTGATGTGGAGAGAAGGGACACAAGATCAAGGATTGTCCCCAAGCAACAAGGCAAGAGGGGTCGCAATTGCAAGCCCCAAGGAGAGCAGAAATAGGAGGGACCAGGCCAGTCACTGAGGTGGGTAGTTTTGGTGTTGCAAGGAAGGTTGTTCCTCCAAAAAGGACAAGGGGTGAAGCTCGTGGTCAGGCTCGGGTAAAGGTGTTCACCATTACCAGAGAGGAAGCTACAGCTACACCCGAAGTTATTACTGGTATGGCTCAGTTATTTAGTTCTGAAGTATATGTTTTGATTGATTCTGGCTCCACACATTCATTTGTTTCTACAAGCATGTCATTACATGGTGTGAATTTAGTGCTTTTAGACAGTCCCTTGATTGTTAGTACTCCTTTAGGAAGGAATGTGATAATAAGTCAAACGTATAGAGAATGTGAGCTCTTCATCGATGGTGCTAGACTGGTAGTAGACTTACTACCTCTAAACCTAAAAGGTTTGGATGTTATATTTGGAATGGATGCCATAGAGAAGCATCATGCAAAGTTAGATTGTAGCCTCAAGAAGGTGGAATTTGATATGGGCTACGGTGAGAAGGTGATTTTCAGAAGGGATAGGAAAACACCATCACCAAGAATCATTTCGTCTTTGCTAGCTGACAGGATGATGGGAAACGGATGTGAAGCCTTCTTGGCATATGTTATGGACACTGATGTGAATGAAGGGAAGTTAGAGGATTTTCCAGTTGTGAGGGAATTTCCAGACGTATGACTTACATGGCTTGCCACCAATAAGGGAAATTGAGTTTGCCATCAACTTGATTCCTGAAACTGCACCTATTTCTATACCACCCTATAGGATGGCTCCATCTAAGATGAAGGAGTTTAAGGAGCAGTTGGAAGAACTATTAAAGAAAGGGAACATAAGATCGAGTTCATCATCATGGGGAGTGTCAGTTTTGTTTGTTAAGAAGAAGGATGGGATATGACTCATGTGCATTGATTACCGGAGACTCAATAAGGTAACTGTTAAGAACAAGTATCCTCTGCCCCGAATTGATGATCTATTTGATCAGCTGTAGGGAGCAAGAGTCTTTTCCAAGATTGACCTCAGGTCAGGCTATCATCAACTCAGGACCAAGGAGTTTGATGCAAGCAAGCAGCCTTTAGGACTCTTTATAGGCATTACGAGTTCCTAGTCGTGCCATTTGGACTGACCAATGCTTTGGCTGCATTTATGGATCTTATGAATAGGGTCTTCAAGGAGTATCTGGATTAGTTTGTCTATGATTATCGATGACATTCTGGTTTATTCCAAGAGTGAAGAGGAACATGAGGAACACCTTAGGATAGTTTTGCAAATACTGAGGGAGAAGGAACTTTATGCTAAGTTCAGCAAATGTGAATTCTAACTTCACGAAGTGATTTTCCTTGGACAAGTGATATCGAAAGATGGGTTGCATGTTGATCCAAAGAAAATTGAAGCAATGGTGAATTGGCATACATCAAAGACAGCAACAGAAGTGAGGACTTTTCTAGGTCTGGTAGGTTATTATAGGAGATTCGTGAAGGATTTTCTATGATAGTTGCTCCGATGACTAAGTTGTTGAGGAAGAATCAGAAGTTTATCTAGAGTGATGAATGTCAGAGAGCTTTGAGGAGCTTAAGCATAGATTGACAAGTGCTCCAATCCTGACCTTACCTATGCAAGATGAAGGTTATACAGTTTACAGTAATGCTTCAGGGAAGGGTTTGGGTTATGTATTGAGGCAAGGAGACAATGTGATAGCTTATGCCTCATGGCAGCTAAAACCTTACGAATTGAATTACCCGACCTATGATTTGGAATTAGCAGCAGTAATTTTTGCTCTAAAGATTTGGAAACATTATCTGTATGGAGTTCACATGAAGATTTTTACATACCACAAAAGTCTCAAGTATTTATTGAGTCAAAAAAAGCTAAATTTGAGAAAGAAAAAAAAGGTGAATTGAATTGCTCAAGGATTATGACCTGTTGATTGAATACCATCCAAGAAAGACAAATGAAGTAGCGGATGCCTTAAGCAGGAAATCCTCTATAGCTCATGTTCAAACAGTTTATTTGTCGTTATTGGGAAAAAATGTTGAAGCTTAGAATAAGCTTGAAATAAGATGAATCAAATTGTATTCTTCTAATTTCATAGTGAGACCGATACTTAGGGAAAAAGTTAAGGAGTTACAAGCACAGGATGCAGAATTGAGTAAGCTCTGAGAAGAAATTCAGAATGGCAAGAAATATAATGTAGTAATGAGGGATGATGGACTTATGGTTGTCGGAAACAGACTTTGTATTTCGAATGTCAAGGAAGTAAAGGATGAAATACTGGATGAGGCACACAGTGCGCCTTATGCCATACACCCAGGTAGCATCAGGATGTACAGAGATCTGAAAAAAAAAACATTTTTGGGAGAAAGACATGAAAAGAGATGTAGCAGAATGTGCAAGCAAGTGTCTAGTGTTTCAGCAAGTCAAGGCTGAACACCAAGCACCTTCAGGCAAGTTAAGGTCATTGTCCATTCCTGAGTGGAAGTGGCAATGGGGGATCATGGATTTTTTGATAGGTTTGCCTAAGACCAGTAGGAACCATGATGCTATATGGGTCATTGTTGATCGGTTGACGAAGTCAGCCCATTTTCTAGCAATTAAGCAGACTGATTCTTTACATGTGCTAGCAAAGAAATATATTGATGAGATAGTGAGATTGCATGAAATTCCTGACTCTATCGTCTCTGACAGGGATCCTCAACTTATTTCAAGATTCTGGGGAAGCTTACAAGAGGCTCTGAGAATTAAGTTAAATTTTAGCACGGCTTTTCATCCCCAAACAGATGGTTAATCTAAGAGGACCATTAGGACCCTTGAGGGAATGATCAAGGCATATGTGATGGATTTTAAAGGAGCTTAGGATGAGCATTTGCCATTGGTTGAATTTGCTTACAACAATAAGTACCATTCGAGCATTTAGATGGCTCTTTATGAAGCGCTATATGGAAGGAGATGTAGAGCTCCAATATGTTGGGATGAAGAAGGAGAGAGGAAACTGATAGGGCCAGAGTTGCTACAGATGACAGTTGACAAGGTTAATTTGGTTAAGCAACGGCTTAAGGCAACATAGGATAGAATGAAAAGTTATACTGATGCACACCGGAAGGAAATGGAGTATGAAGTCGGTGAGAAAGTTTTTCTTAAGATGTCTCCTTAGAAAGAAGTCATGAGATTTGGCAAGAAGGGTAAGTTGAGTCCGAGATATGTGGGTCCTTATGAGATTGTGGAGATGATAGGACCGCTAGCCTATAGGTTGGCGCTGCCACCAGAATTGTCACAGATATATAACGTCTTTCATGTGTCTATGTTAAGGAGCTATAGATCGGATCCCTCCCATATTATTCAGACCACTGAGGTTCAGTTGAGAGATGATTTGACCTATGAGGAAACTCTAGTGGAGAACTTGGATACTAAGGAGAAGGTCCTCAGGAACAAGACAGCTTAGTTAGTCAAAGTCTTATGGAGGAACCATTCTGTGGAAGAGGTCACATGGGAGCCTTTGGAAGCTATAAAGGACCCATACCTCTTTAACGATTAAGGTAAGAATTTCAAGGATAAAATTCTTTTAAGAAGGGGAGAAATTCTGGCCCCTGAATTTTTTTCCTTGATGAATAAGTATGATTAGATTAATTTTGGGGCCTTGCTAGATTAATTTGTGTTGGAATTAATTAACATGTTAATATGAGTAAGATAATATGATATAGGTTAAGGGAATTAAAGTGTTAAGGTGGTAAGTTACATAAGGGGCATTTTTGGAAGATTACTTAAGTGGGAAAGCATTAAGGCATTGAAGAAGGGGCAAAATGGGAAGAAGGAATTGTGGGCTTGTGCTTTAGAAGAGAAAAATGTCGGTAAAGAATGAAATAAGAGAAAAAACACAAAAATAAGAAAGAAAGGAGAGAGAGAGTGTGATGGGTTGAGAGAAAAAGAGAGTTGAGCTAGGTTTCAAGTTTTCTTAGCCTTCAAGAGAGATTTTGAGAGTGATCAAGAAGGGAAAAAAGAAGAGGAAGATTAGACCTTCCATTAGAGCTAAGAAACTCATTGTTTGGTGAAGATTTAGGGTAAGCTTATGTTAAATCTTTTGGATATTTGGAATGGTTTTGGTTCAAAAAGCTTAGGAAAATACATGGGTATAAGTATTTTAGGATCAATTTCATGCATAGGTTTCTTTGGGTTTTCCAATTGGATTTCATTTTGAATGGGATTTTGTAAATGTTAAAGGGAGGCAAGAGGAGCAAAACGAGAGACATCCTTGAGCAAGTTTTCAAGCAAGTAGAGTAAGGTGGGTAACATTTTTATAATTGAGTTAATAAGCCATTAAAGTTTCTTTCAAATAAATGGAATTAAATTATTTCCAACTACCTTGAAAATGTGCATTTATTGTTCTTTAAAATGCTTTAAGAATGTGCCACATGTTTTTGCATGTGAATATTGTGAATGAATTTTGAGCTGATATGGGAATGACTGCTAATTGCTTCATAATTGTGTTAATTGTTTCTTATGAATGTTTTGAAAAAGGTCCATTATGCTTGGTATAGTATTTTGGTTGCGGAATTGTGAAATGATGATGGAAATGATTTTTGAAAGAATAACAAGTGTATGAAATCAAGTTTCCAAAAATGTGTCATATAGGCAAAATATTTTCAGTTCATGAATTACATGTTATGTGGGTTTGGTGTAGTCCATTCAAGAATGTCATGTGCACGTTGACCAAGTTCAAGATCCCGCCTGTTCGCTAATGGCACGGAGCTCCTTCGTAGGCTCCCTTAAGTTTACGACTACATAGGACCATTATATGAAATTATGTAGTTCAACATGCTTATGGATCTGCCCAAACCATTATGATGTGTTTATATGTTTACATGTGTTGACAAGTTTGATGATTGTTTGACTTTTGCAACTTGAGAAATTTATGTTCTGTGGATTTTCATGAAAATTGTTATGATCACGAGTGTTTTCAATTTTACATGTTACTGATTATAAAATTGTTACCCACGAACTTTAAGCTCACCCTCATTCCTCCCCATCTATAGGCGATGAACAAGATATCGAGTGATCAAGTCGAGAGTCAAGGCATCACTCCAATTTGCATATTTTGTTCTTTTGAAGTTAAATCTTGTAAAATAAAGCTTTAGTCACATTTTTACGAACTATTGTTCTTATAAAGTTAGTATTTTTGGATTATGATTTAGGTGGCTCAAAACGCTCACTAAAGCATTGTAAAAACTTTATTCTTTGGATGTTAATGAAGTATGAATGGTGCATGGATGATGTGAGTTGAAATTAGATATACATGAAGAAGCAATCAACTTGAGTTGATGATTTTGGAACATAAATCGTTGATCTATATATATATGTATGCATAAGTGAGATATTACGGAAAGGAAGATAGGAAGTATGACTGATCAAATGTAGTTGAAGGTGATGAGATAAATGAGTTGAGACTTGAGAGTTTGATGAAATCATTTTGGTAGCTGAATGGTTATGCTCAGAACGCTTCAAGTTTACATAGTGCAAAATTTCAAGTCTTCTATAAGGGAAAAATTCGTGTCCTGACTTTAGGGAAAAAATTTTGGATTGATCTAGGATGAATTTGACAAGTTGTAGCTTGTCTTTCTAGTTTTCCAACGCTATAAAGTATGAAATTTTTGGATATCGGAGTCAAAAATTATGGTCCTTATAAGTGGAGATGCTCAGGAGTATATAAGACGTATCGTCTGGTGAGGACGCATCGTTTGGTGAGGACGTATCCTCTGGTGATGATGTATCGTCTGGTGATGACGTATCATCTTGTGAGGACACTTTGCCTTATGAGGACGCTTCATCTGGTTAGGACATATCGTCTTATGAGGATGCTTCATCTGGTGAGGACATTTCATCTAGTGAGGACGCTTCGTCTGGTGACACCATATCGTTTGGTGATGATGATATACCATCTAGTACACTATTCATCTGACCATATCGTCTAGTCACGTTTTTGACCCTGTAGATGATCGAATTTCAGTTTGGAGTCTTCACAAAAGTTGTAGATCTAGAAGTTCTCTTTCAAACTGTCTAATAAGATTCGAGGGTTGTCAAGAAAGTTATTCTAATTCTCCCAAGAGAGGTACAATATGATTGAAGACATAAACATACTGGATTCTTTTGTCCATAACTTCATCACTCGACCTCCAAATGAAGTGATTCTTGAAGGAATATATTCCTAATACATTTTTATACCTCTCCTTAAAAATTGGTAACTTTTGGTGTAGATTTGAAAAATATTGATGTAAAGAATATGAGGGATTGGTTGGAAGAGCATA
>JANSVA010036830.1:0-13862 GCA_025504915.1 Erythroxylum reticulatum | reverse complement strand
TGTTTAAAACTAACATGACCTAGATTTTTATGCCAAACCAGTTTTTCCTCATCTGTTGATATAAAACATGAAATATTTTAACTTTTCAAATCTTCTAAATTAATCTTATAGAGCTTGTTTTGTCTCTTGTCAGAAAAGAATATGGAACTGTCCTTGTTTTTAACTACACAAGAATTTTGATTAAAGGATACTTCAAAGTGAGAATCACATAATTGACTTATACTAATCAGATTATGCTTTAAACCTTCAACTAGCAGAACATTATCTACAGACGCAAATGAATCTTTACCAATTTTACCGATTCCAACTATTTTGCCCTGCTGGTTGTCTCTAAAAGTTACTGATTCTCCTTACTTATTTTGGACGTCTAGGAACATAGACCTTCTTCCCATCATGTGTCACGAGCATCTACTGTCCAAGTACCATTAGTGTTGGTTGCTTTTTTTAAGAAGGGAGATCTGCAATATGTATTATGTCTTTCTTAGGTACTCATATTTTCTTGAGTCCTTTGGGGTTAGTCCCACAATTATTCCTTGAATAATAATAAGAAGATTGTTTCTTTTGCTTCCCATTAGGAACAACACTATTATTATAACAAACATTACTATTAATAAACCTTAAACCACTCTTATCATTCGGATGTCTATATTTTCCAATCATATCATTCATCTTTTTTGTACTTTCAGTAAATATTGATATTTCTGCTAAAAAACTATTAATCATTTGTTAGAATTGACTAATTTCTTCAGATCTATTTATTTTTTTTATATCGTCTACTTGTTTTTTTAAGGCAAATGTTTTCTTTTTCTAACAGTTTCGTGTTCTTCACGTTTTCAGCAATTTTTCTTTTTAAAGCCTTATATTGCTTTAACATAGTATATGAATCTTCTAACAATTCTAAACATGCTTCTTGCAGTTCATTAGAATTATAAGTTACCTCATCGTCGCATTCCTTCTCAGCTACTAAGTACATACTTGCTTGTACTGATGCTTCTAAGTCAGAATCAGATTCAGACGAATCCAAATCTTCCCAAGTTGCCATCATGCTCTTTTTGTTTTCTTTACTTTTCTTCTGTTTTCTTTTGAGCAATAGACATTCAGACTTGTAGTGTCCTGATTTGTTGCACTCATGTCATACAATAGAAGTTTTCTCATTCTTGACTTCGTCATTGCTATTTTTTTTAAAACTAAAATCTTTATTTCCTTTTGCTTTCTCTTCCATATCCTTCTAATATTTCTTGAAATGAAGGATAGTTCATCATCTTCTTCATGTGTCTCTTGGTCAGATTCATTGGCATCATCATTCTTGATTTCTTCAATCTTTAATGCTTTTAAAGATGTAATTCTACTTCTTTGGTTCTTTTAATTCTTCTAACCAGCATTTAATTCTATAGATTTATCTCTTCTAGGTTTATCTTCTGCATCAAGCTCTACTTCATGTACCTTCAAAGAACTAAGCAATTCATCTAACTTTAACACGCTTAAGTCCTTGGTTTCTTGTATTGCTGTAACTTTAAGTCTCCATCTTTTAGGAAGACTCCTGAGAATCTTTCTGACATGATCTTGATTATCGTAGATTCTCCCAAGAGCTTTAAGTCCATTAACGATAGTTTGAAATTGTCCAAACATCTAATCAATAGACTCATCCTCTTTCATCTTGAACAGCTCATACTGATGTACAAGAATGTTGATCTTAGACTCTTTCACTTGATTTGTGCCTTCATGTGCAATGGATAATATGTCCCACATTTCCTTTGCAATTTCACATCCATGAACCTTATGACATTCACTTCTGCTTAGGGCATAACTTAGAAAGAATTTGGCCTTTGAATTTAATTGAAATCGAGCTTTCTAATCAGCTGACCATCTATCACAGGAAATGATATTGCCTTCATCATCTGTTGGTGTGTACGGCCCATTCTCGATGATATCCCAAATATCAATATGTGAAGATTCTATGAAGAGATGCATCATATCCTTCCAATAATGATAATCCTCATCATTGAACGTAGGAGGTCTTATGACCGAGGATCCTTCAACTATAAAAACATATGAATCAGCTATGGATCTCTGTCCTCACTTTGTAAATATGGTTCTTGGAAACTGAGATCTGATACCAACTGAAGTAAATCACTTGCTAATATAAGAATCATGTGAAGTATATAAAATACGCACAAGGGGGGTTGAATTGTGTAATCTTTTCAAAATTATTAATCTTTTGAGATTTCTTGAATATCTTTACAACTATCAGATGAATATCAAAAACACGTTACTAAGACTTGACAAGTATTGAAATCACAAGTAACTTTATCTACTTATCTAACAACAAGAAATTAAAGTTTGATAGATAGAGAATAGACGTCGTGATTTTATACTAGTTCACCCCAAACCTTAGGCTACGTCCAGTCTTCAGAGTTTCCTGAGATTTCACTATACTTCACAACTTTTCCAAGAATGCTTTTTTCCCTTTAAGAGCCTCTTCAAGTCTCTTTGACAAAGTATTCTTTCTGTCATCTTAGCCTTTTTAGGCTACAGCCTTTTCTTTCTCTCTTAAAAAGATATCATGAGCTTTATGTTACAGTAGGATTCGCTCTCTTGTTTCGCACATTGAATAGAGAATTTTTTCTGAGTATTGTATAATCACAATTTTTCTCTCTCATAAGTAAAAAGTATTTTATTCTTCGACTAGGACTAGTATTTATAGCATAAGTCTCCACTATCTTCTTCAAAACTGCTTCTTAAATTTTCAAGAAACTGTTATTTAGTTGAGTTCAGTAACTAACTCCAACTAACTAATTATCTAACGTTCTAGAGTATCTTCCTTTTTGTATCGTCTAATATTGTTGCTTTGTTTGTTGTTTAAGCTTTTTTTGTTGTTTGTGCTTCGTTTGTTGTTTGTGCTTCGTCTGTTGTTTGGCCTTCGTCTATTGTTTGCGCTTCATCTGTGATGATGTGTATCGTCTATTGCTAACGTATCGTCTGGGATGACTAAGTATTACTTACATTTTTCTGCACACTTAACAAACTTATCAAAACAGTTCATATATTTCTAAGATTATTATTATTTTATTGTCACCAAAATTAATATAAGTGAAGTCTACTTGACTTAACACGATAGTCCATGACATAAGGTGATCGGTGCCCAATATTAGGGAACATCTCAAAATGAGATGAAATGCCTTGATCCTGTCGTTCGAGCTTTAAAATTTATAAGCCCTCAAATACTACAAGCACATGAATCATGATTGTAGTATATGAGGTGTTGATCCCTTGAGGAAAGGGACTAATCTAATCCTAAAATCTAAGGCCAACAGTATATAAAACTCAAAATAAACAATCCACAGAAACTAATCGCAAGGATTGAATTAAACCAATTAAGTCCGAAATTAAACTCAAAGGAATTAATAATTAAGGAATATGAAATCAAAATAGAAATCAACGTAAGGAATTTACCAATTTATATGAAAGGGGATTTTACATGTCATTAATGCTAGCCTAGTCGATTATGTTTCAATGGAGTGTCGGTTCTAAAATGTTATAGGGATGATTACTCTCTCTGACCATTAAACCCTAAATTATAAACCCTAATTAGATTATGGAGTTTGCAATCTCTCAATTCACAAATTATCCAAAACCTAATTAAATCTGAAGCATTATAATAAACTATTGGAACATCACACGAGATCTCCCTCCACACAATTACCATATGATTTTTATTAAATCACCTAACTCTCATTAATCTGATTTAATGTTTTTCATTCAGTCCACCCTCTCAATTTATTACTGAATTATGCCAAAATGTAATTAAATCATGACATTCATCCAAATAAATACAATCGACTAAATTATCATTAAATCAAATTAAAATCCCAAAAGAGAGTTTTTAACATCATCAATATTCCAAATCCTATCAACATACTATCCATATCAATTCTATACATCACTAAAATCAAAACGAAAAGGAAATATAACTTGGAATAGACGATGGAAGGCAGCAACATTGGAAAACCTTCTGATCCGGGAAGCACTTTGAGTTTTTCCATCTTCCTCTTCCTTTTCCTTCTTCTCTTTCTCTCTCTCAGTACTCTCACTTTAGGGTTTCAACAGTGATTGCTTAGAAGCTACCTTTTCTCTGCCTCTTCTTGTTCTTTTTATACTTCTTTATGTTTTAGGTAACTCTAAGGGGCCGAAAGGTCTAAAAAATCTCTTGAAATAAAGCGCTTGCGAATCTGCCTAATGCAAGCCATGACCATAAGTCATTCCTTGAGCTTTTGTCATGATTATGGCCTGATAAGTCATGATCATGGGCTGTTGTTTTGGCCTAAATGTCCCCAAAACTCCTCCGTTCTTTGAAGTTGACCTTGAAATACTAGCAAACATATCAAGGTACTTCAAAAATATAATATTTAAGTTAAAAAGCTTGTACTAACCCTTAAAACACTTAAAACATAAATAAATCACAAACTAAAACAATTTTATCCTAAACACATACGAAATGATTAAATTAACAGCTAAACATATATCAAACTATGCCCTAAAACACGATGTAGTTTAACACTTATCAACATCCCCAAACTTAAACATTTTCTTGTCCTCAAGCAAGCAAAACAGAAACAACACAAAATCACACAACACACAATGCAAAAATGAGATATTGGCTTCAACTTCATGAAATAAATTTAACCTTAACCATAATCATTCAATTTCTTCTAAATCATTAACATGCAAAATCCATGTCTAGGAGCTCTGGACTAAATATACATATTAATCAAAACTTAAATGTCAAGTTTATTCACCTTTTTCAATTGTACACACACATTAATAATTATTTGGTCATTCAAACTTTGTAACTAATCCTAAAAACGTTTTCATGAAAAGTTAAGCTACTAACAAGTTTGGTAGGTTTTAATTAGAAAACAAATTTTTTATTACTATTTGTGGACATGGACCTAGTATTTTTACATAGACATTGGTAAATGAATGTCGATCCGGTTACTCGACTAAGTCATGTTTTTATTAAGTTGATTGGTTAGAACGTCATTATAGCCTTTTCTATGCAAAGGCATGCATTTGTGATGCATGTTGATCCGGTTACTCAGCTACATCACGTTCTCAACTGGCTACTGGCTCTATTCCTAAAGGACAGTGGAACAGTTATTTATTTAAAAAAATTACAAACACACGCTTTTTTAAGGCCTACCTCATTGCTTTAGCTGCTCGTTTTCATGAAAAAATACTAGCTAAACTACTTAGTCGAAAGACTTAAAATTATGAATGAATGTGATAACTTATAGGGTGACAAACTAATACTAAATCCTAATTAACTTGCATATTTTGGCCAAAAAATCCAGATCACTAATTTTGCAAGCTAATGACTCTTCACAACCTAATAGATTATGTTCAAAATTAAATCAATTTTATTCCATATAAGCCATCGATACATTCACATAGTTCACAATATACAACCTAAACATATTATCATACAATATGCAAAATTCACACTCAAAGTAAAACAAACAACCCTCGCCACACTTGAACAACACATTGTCCTTAATGTGAGAAGGAGACAAACAAACACACATGGAAGGAAGAACATAAAATAAATCCAAACAAAAACTAAAGTTAAAAGAAAAGGGTTAGAAACTAAACCTTACGATGAAGGAGGCAGGGATGGTGTCGGAGGGGGAAATCGTACACCTTAAGCCTCGAAATATCAATGAATTTGATGTATATCCTAGCTCTATCATCGTTGTATACAGGCCATCTCCTTCATCCTTCTAGAGTTCTTCGCAAGTGTGTCAATTATTTCTTTAGTGTTGGCAGAGATTATATCGAGCACTTTCTTCCAACCAGGCTCTTCTGTGTCTTCTTCCTCTTCGAACTCCTAGCTAGTCAAGTCTTCTTCTGCCTACTAAGGTGGCACTGTGCTAAAACTCATCTGACTAGCCCTAATCTTCACATAAGTCTTTTGGCTGATGTCTCAAAGTTCCATGTTATGGGACTTTAGGATTTCAACACGCCACAAGTCATGGTGATTTAGAAAATCAGGGAGGTAGACGGTTAGACCACTACAATCCACACCATAGTATTCAGCAATGGCGGAAACCAAGTACCCTATACCCAAATTATTGCTCCTCTTGCGTAGAGTTGCAACAATAGCATTCAACACATATGTGGAGGTGCACATTGAGATGCTGTGATCCATTCACCATAACAGAAAAAGTTCCTTCATTGAGCACTTGTTAGTTTATGATTTGTTAAAAGCCATTTGACACATGAATTTATGTAACAAAAAGTGCTCGTGGGTTGGTATAATGTCGTTGTGGTCATTCTTAATGTCGAGCTGCTCCAACCCAGTGAGCTTATTCCAATAGCGAGAAGCATGAAAATCATCATGCTGATCGACAATGGAAGATTCGGGGAAACTGCAAATATCACTTATGGATTCAATGTTTAGTTCATAAGGTTATCCTTGTAACCTAAACCACATTTCATTAGGATTACTAGGTTCAAAATGAAAGGAAGTGAAGAATTCAAGGGTGAGTTCCTAGTAGACAGGATATTGAAAGTGTATAAAATTACTCCACTGAATTCTTTCTGCTAAATTATCTACCCTATCTTGTAATTCTACCCTATTAAGCATATCAAAATCAAAGTATTTCAGGACTACTATCTGTTTAACGTTAAGGGATTGGAATCGAATACCTTCCTCCTTTATGTAGATTGGGAGGTTGCTCTGAAATCCCTGTTCCTTCACCCTCGACCCGATACTTGATTTCTTCCCAATGATTGGTTGCGCTTCGCTAACTACTTAATATGCAACATAATGGACTACAAGTGATGCTAGTAATCCAGACCTAGAAAAAATACTCCATAACAAATACTAAAAATGGAGGTGTTATCCTATTCACCACTCTCTTTAATGGTAACAACTACCTAACCTAGAGCAATCTAATGATGATTGTCCTATCTGTCAAAGACAAACTATCCTTTATGGATGGAACGTGTATGCAACCAACAGAAGATATGGTACTGCTTACCAAATGGAGGAGACCAGACTCCATGGTTAAGTCCTGGATTCTTAACTCCATGACCAAGGAGCTTAGTGATGCCTTCCTGTCATTCTCCATTGCTAGGGAACTTTGGGAGGAACTGAAAGAGAGGTTCAGAGAAGCTAACGGACCATTGTTGTACTAAATAGAAAGGGAAATCAATCTTTTCAAACAAGGTAATCTTATCATTTCTGCTTATTACACAAAGTTAAAGAAGTTTTGAGATGATCTAGCTAGCCTAGATCCAACAACTACATGCACATGTGATGCTGTAAAAGCAATTATATCCAAAGAAAACACACATAGATTAGTACAATTCTTGATGGGTCTAAATGAAGGGTATGAGCATGTAGTAAACTAGGTCATACTGTGGAGCCTTTGCCCATGGTGAATAGAGCCTTTTCTATGATGCAAATAGTCGAGACACAAAGGACAGTAAATGCTAACAATGATAGAAACTTGAATGTATCTATCATGGTGCGATAGTCTAACTTAAGTTTCAAACGAGGAAGCAGAAATAACAACAACAATGGGATAAAAACATTCACTAAAAAGGAAGATAAATATTGTGAAAAATATGAGAAGATAGGACATACCACAGATCCCACAAGACCTAGCCATCTTCATACAACAAGAAATATCTAAAGCAATCAAAGGAAAGGCTACTGGAGAGGTAAGTTAGGAGGACTGGCAAACTTTGCAGGTAACAACATAAAACACACTCATATTCATAATGCAGATAATGATTGCATATGGTTGGTTGATTTGGGAGCATCGTCACACATGGTCACAAACCTAGACTATTGCCATAAACATGAGATAAACAACATATACAAACCAGTCACACTACGAGATACCACCAAGCAACAAGTAAAGCATATATGTCAGGCTAGCATTGGTGACAAGATCACTCTTGATGGGATTTTGCATATTCCAAATTTTTCAAGAACCTATTATCTGTAAATAAACTCACTACACAGAATGACATTGCTACAATTTTTGTATCTAGCAAGCTATTGTTTCAAGACCTACAGACTAATGGTGTTATGGTAGTTATCAAGGCTAGAGGTGGATTGTATGAGCTGACTACCAAAAACCTATTATCCTCAGGGACCTTGGAAGGTCATTCTCTAGACTTTTACTGAACTAGTAACGTTGCTCTTAATTCTTTTATTTCTTTTGACATTTGGCATAGTAGGTTGGGGCATATTTCTAAAGAAAAATTGAAACACATCAATGAGATCAAGTTTTCAGATTATCTCTCTTCTGAATGTCAAATTTGTCCTATAGCAAAACAACACAGGAAACCCTTTCCAAAACATGAAATCCGAACCATCAAGCCCTTTGAACTCCTACATTTGGACCTTTGGGGACCCTATAGGAAACCCACTCTAGATGGAGAACAATTTTTCCTAACATTGTAGATAATTACTCAAGAGCCACCTGGACCTTCTTGCTTAAACAAAAAGATAGCACATATCCCACAATAGCCCAGTTTATTAAAACCATTGAAAAGCAACATGACACTAAAGTCTTAAAGATACAAACAGACATTGGGAGAGAGTTCACAAATAATGAATGCAGTAAGTTCTTTGCAAACATAGGAATATCTCATCAGAAAAATTGCCCATATACCCACAACAAAATGGGGTAGTAAAGATAAAACACAAACATCTATTGCAGATAACTAGAGCCCTATTATTCACAGCAAGCCTACCTAAACAATATTGGGGGGAAGCTCTCCTCACTGCCACCTACCTCCTTAACAGAATCCCTACAAAAGCCTTACAGTGGAAAACACCCTATGAGAAGCTACATAGACAAAAACCAACTTATGAACACTTAAAGGTTTTCGAGTGTTTGTACTTTGCCCTTGATAAAACACCTAACAAAACCAAATTGGACCCTAGAGCCTTAAAATGCATTTTTCTTGGGTACATGCCATACTTCAAAGCCTACAAAGTCATGGAAATTAGCACAAATACTATTTCCAGTTCAAGAGATGTAACTTTTCATGAAAACACCTTCCCCTTTGCCAACCCACAGACCAACCCTGAACCAGAACCAATACCAATACCACTTTTCCCTTACAGCACCACAGATAATGGTTCAGACACATTAAGTGACATACCAAACTCATCAAACACACCACACATAGGAACTTTAACAAGAACAGAAGAAACACTGCCTCAACCTAACCCTACCACCAATCTAGAGACTACCATAAATCACAACATAAGAAGAAGTCAGAGAACCTATACCACACCAGGATACCTTGACGACTATGTCCACCAAGCCTCTGCTCTGCACTCCACTTCTGTCCCCGATTCTGCTAATATCACCTTACAAGTTTGTGGTCCTGCAGGGATAGAAGGAGACAAGGAGTTAGCCTTCTAGATCATGCATACACCAAGATACAAGGAATTTATAGGTAATGTATGCACTGCTTTCGAAACTCTATCTTATGAAACAACAAGAAACTCTATGGGTTGGGTAAATTCCATGAATGAACAACTAGCTGCATTAGAAACAAACCAGACCTGGGTATTGACAAAATTACCTAAAAGGAAACGGGCTATAGCATCAAAATGGGTGTACAAGGTGAGCATAATCCGGATGGCACTATTGATAAGCTAAAATCAAGGCTGGTAGCAAAGGGATTCAATCAAAGGGAAGGAGTAGACTACTCAGAGGTATTCTCCCCCGTCGCTAAGATTGTGACAATTAGGACTTTCCTAGCTATAGCTACAATTAGAAAATGGCCCATACTGCAATGTGATGTTAACGATGCCTATCTCCATAGCCGTAAGAAATTTACATGCTACTAACATAAGGTTATGCAAAAGCTAAGGTGGGATAAGTTTGCAAACTGATGAAGTCCATTTATAGACTCAAACAAGCAGGAAGGTAATAGCACAAAGAATTGACCACAAAATTAAAGGGTTTAGGCTTCAACAAAGCTGAGGCAGACGATTGCCTCTATAATAAGGGACAGGATGACAACTTTACTGCCATCCTCATCTATGTGGACGACATCCTTATCACTAGTGCAAAAGAGGAACACTTAAACCATATCAAGGACACACTACACAGAGAATTCACCATCAAGGACCTAGGGTATGCTAAGTTTTTCCTAGGGGTAGAAATAGCCAGATCCGAGAAGGGAATGATACTAAGTTAAGGAAAATACATAAAAGACATATTACGAGAGACAAATCTACTATATTGTAAGCCATGTATAACACCCATAGTTCTGGGAAGGAAACTTAACACTAATGAGGGTGAGCTTCTCAACGATCCTGAACTCTATAGAAGAATTATAGATTGACTCCAATACTTGACTTTTACTAAACCCGACCATACCTACATCAAACACAACTGAGTCAATTCATGCAGTCACCAAAGAGCCACACTAGAAAGCTGTAAAATACGTCCTTAAGTATCTCAAAGGAACACAAGATCAAGGTTTATTCTACCCCTCAGAATCAAGCCTACAACTCACCGGTTACTCCGACACAGACTGGGCAAGTTGTCCTTTCAGTCGACGGTCCTTGACTAAGTTTTGCATATTTCTCAGAAAATCTCCCATATCATGGAAAACAAAAAAACAAACCACTTTCAACAGATCCACAGCAGAGGCAAAATATAGCTTAGCCTCAACTGCGTGTGAGTTAAAATAGATTATTCAACTATTACAGTGTTTTTAGGTGAAAAGAGAAGGAGCCATCCTTTATATTGCAATAATCAAACGGCGATCTACATCTCAAAAAATCCCATCTGCCATGAACCTAGAGATCGACCTCCATCTTATGCCAATGCAGCGAACTCGGGTCTTCTAGATGTCCAACAAGTACACAGCCAACATCAACTTGCGGATCTATTCACGAAGCCTCTCACCGCATTCATCTTCGAAGCCCTAGTTTTCAAGTGTGGATCCGTCTGCCTCTCTGGAGCTTCGACTTGAGGGGGGCATGATAAGAGGGTTGGGTATGACATAAGACCTACAGTGATAAAATGATGGACCCATGGTGATAAAATATGGAAGTGGACTGACCCGTGACAAATAATGACTCCACACATGCACAGATCTGGACCCAAAATTTTATTTTTGGTCTTCTTGTATATAGTCCTAGAATGTTCCACTGTAACAGAATTGTACCAGCTATCAATTCTGCTATAGATTCTCAAATAAAGTAGCAAATAGCAGCCCTTAGTATCAGTATAAATATCCCTTCTGTATATATCAAAGGACATGACGAAATAAACATTTCTTCATCAGAGTTTAAACCTTTTGTTTTTCAAATATGTCATGCAATTAACTAATCAACTATCATTCGAAGAGAGATCTTGTGTGAGGATTTGATTATTCAATAGATAGCTTTAGAACTAATTGAAAACACGAGGGAAATAACTTTAGAACTAATTGAAAACATTAGGGAAAGAGTTATTAATTAAGATATTACAATTCTTAAATTTTTATATTCAATAAGGGTTAATTGGTTAGGTCTTCAGAGAGTAATCAAACCCTGGAAAATCTAGGATCGAGTCACAATTGGATCAATAATTGTTAAAGTAGCAGAATAATAAAAGAATAAATCCTATATATTCATCCTTGATCATCCTTAAAAAATTGTGGTAGCTCATTTGATATTTGTTATTTGATTTAATTATTTTAATTTTCTATTATTATTTCACTCCAATCATCTTTTATTACCTTCGACAAAGTTAGGTTCAACTAGTTTTACTTATTCCTCGTATGATCGATATTTTTTGATACTGCAAATTTACGATCTGTATACTTGTGGATATTGGAAGTTTTATTAGATATAAAGCTTGCTTAACAATAGGCTTAATAAGTTTTCAATGTAGATTAAAATATGAGGGTATCATTTCAGATTTGAGGCGTGAAAGGTTTGATTTAAATTTATTAATTTAACGAATAGGTGATTTTCCATAATGGTCTAAAAGCTTTTACTTTTCTCTAAGTTAAACACAAAAACCTTATTTTCCTATAATGAACATTAAAATTCATTAAACTATTGTAGTTGAATGGCAATAATTAAAAAAAATCTCTTGTTTACTTTTATTAAAACCCATCTTCAAAAAAATATAAAAAGTTTCAAGTTTTGTTAATTTGATGTATAAAATTTTACTTGATGCTCATTTAAGTCTTTTTTACTATATTATTAAAAATGTAGTTTATTAAAATTCTACTTAGTTTATTTTGTTTGGATTTAATAGATATATCAAATAAGATTAATTACACTAGACTCCCATATAATTTTAATTCTTATATTTCGAAAATTATCATGTACTATCCTATAGTATTGTTTAATTATTATATAAATCATGTCATATTATATGTTAGTTTTTCTTTCATTTATAATAATGATTTTAATTCTTATATTTCAATTTTTTCTTCTACAACCACCATCCAAAGACAAAATGGGTAAGGTTGCCATATATTTTACCAAATAACTCCATCTGCGCCAGATGGTCCCAGGAATTCAACTTGTATTCTAATGTAAACATTAAGGTTGAGAATATACTTTTAGCCCAAAAAAAGTTTTGGTTACTTCGTCGAACTTTATGCCAATGTTGTGAAGAGAAAAGTGATCCAAGTTATTGTTATTTGGACAGGGGAGTACTTTGATAGGATTGCTCCTAATCCTAAGCGCCACTCCAAAATGATCCCATACGGATTGGCTGGTGTGCGTCTTTTCTTTCTTCTTATTTTTCCATTTTCCACTGTCCGTTTCCCTTGGAAAAATATTACATACTGATTATTTATAATCGTATCTTATTTGCATGATATTGACTAAAAATAATATAATAAAAATAAAAAACTGGTTATCGTCACACTTGAATCCACTAAATTTAGAAAATTATAGGTGAAAGCCATTTTGCCATGGTAAAAGAAATTAAGACAAAACTTTTGCGTCTGCCGGGAGTCGAACCCGGGTCTATTGCTTGGAAGGCAATTATCCTAACCGTTGGACTACAAACGCCTTTTTGACAATTGAAACAGAAATCTTTACTATTTTTTAAAATATCATTATCGAGCTGCCTTAATTTTTCTCGTTGTTTTATTTTGCAACAATTTAGGTTGATGGAGTTTGGTTAAATTGTATAATTAGTAAAATGATCAAATTTTGGATATAATATTTGAACAAAATTTATTTTAAACTCAAATGTTTTGAAACATTCAAAATCAATCCTCACCTTTTAAAAATATTTAATTTAAATATCCTATCAAGTATCCATTAGAAAAATTTGCATTTGAGAGTAGTTGTGCATCTCAATCGGTAAGAGAGGTCCACAAAACGCTTATCATGCATCCATTATAGACAACGCAACTAGAAATTTTTTCCAAACATTATCACTAGTTCCTCTTTGGTTCCTTCTTTGTCTTCTTGTCATTATAGACCATAGCGTTTTGTCGTCTATTATGTAAGTTTCTCTTCACAAGTAGCAATCTTTAAGTCAAAGTTTGGCAATTTTAGCCATAATCCCCAATTCGAAGTTTATTGCAATCTTAGTGAGCAATCCCTAAATCGAAGCTTACAGTAGCTATAAAATAGAAGTTTTCAATAAATGATACATATTTTTAGTGTCAAGATATGGTCACACAAGCAAATAAAAATTATTAATATAAAAAAGTATAAAATTTACCAAACTATACAAAATTCTAATTTCCAATATATGAAATTGGAAAATTTAATATAAAATAAATAAAAAAAGAGCAAGATTCAAAAAAAAAGGTGGCGATTTAAATCAAGATATTTCCGGTACCCCTATGTCAAATTCTAA
>JANSVA010036785.1:0-13867 GCA_025504915.1 Erythroxylum reticulatum | reverse complement strand
GCTAATCACTCCAAAAATAATTTATCTAGCAAAACCACAAAATTTAATCATTTCATGCTTAATAAAATTAATAAAAAATTTGGGGTCCAACAGAAATGCCTTCCTTGATCAATCTTTCAACCCTAGTTCTGGAAATGTGGATTAAAATTTTATAGCACACTATGTACAACTTCTCATTCATCAGGGTCTTGCATTTCAAAATTTTTTTGGCAAGATACAAAGAAGCATATATCTAATTCAAACTAGGACACATTATATACAAACCATATGACAAAAAAGTTGTATCATTATGTTTTGCATTAAATAATTATACAATAGAAGCATTAAATACGAAACATTAACCCTCTTTGTCAAAAATTGATCAAAATATGACGTATAAAATGTGTTGTGTAAAACTCAAATGAACTTTACAACAAGGTTCAACTCATACATTCCGCATAGATATTACTTCTACTTTATTGTTGTGAACCATCAGTTCCTTCTTCTCTTTATTTGGCTTTATCTTGGATATGAACCCTTGCATTGTGGATGTCAGATGATCCACTATATAGCCACCATGTGTACTTAATGCGATTGTCGCAAATTAGAATCATAAATTGACAAGTTAAAGAGTAATAAGATGGTTTCATTATTTCCTTTTAAACCTTATACTACTAGTTTCTTTATATCCCTAGGACCTTTACCAACACTAGTTTAACTAATATTAGGATGTGGATCAGATTTAAACTTTCTACCTTTGAACTCAATGGGGTTCATCTTTATCTTCCCTTAAGTTTCTTCGAGGGCTATAAGAGTAATAAACTTGAGTTTCTCCTCCTCGTCAATGCAATGGGATATCAAAGCATTGAAGTCCCAACATCTTCAATCTAATGTGAAGATGAATCATTCTCGATATGTACTCTATTACTCACCTTTTCTCCTGTATACGTTGTAGAGAATAATTTTTTCATCAAGGCACTTGTCTCAACATTAGGTGAGATAGTGTACCTCTAGGAGACTTTACCAAGAAACTCCTTTGCTAATTCTATGTCCGGAGGTCCACTTAGTAGATGGTCAGGCATGGATCTCCTAATGGTCATTAGGCTTAATTTGTTAGACTAATCCCAGGCTTCATAGGTTACTTTATGAGTTTTCAAGCTTATAGATGTAGATGGAGATGGCCTATTTGTCCATATGGCCATATCAACCTCAGCTTCCTCCATAGCATTCAATACATCATTTGTCCACTTCTTTGTATCAAAACTATTCAGGGTTTCAATGGCAACACTGATTTTGTTGACCGAAAAGGTGACTATAAAATGATAATATTTCAATCAGCACAAACGTAGGATAATAGCGATACTCAAAGCTATTGAATAATATCTTTATTGAAAATCTAGTCACACACATTATGAAACACCTATGGGCTGAATACATAACATATGTGACTAGACTTCCACATAAAAGTGATTAGAATACAAATCATTAACACTCATGACACTACCACCTGTGGGTGAATAGATCATTCAAGCAACGACTTTCCTCTATCCAATACCTACACATATGAAAATCTCATATAATGCCATCACCTGTGGACAGAATAACCAAGCATGAGATCAAAGACATCCCTTCATGTGTTGGTAGAACAATTCAAAATACTGACTCGAAAGGCCACTGTGGTGACCACATCCTCATCAACACCCAAAAATTCCACAAACACAAGAGATACATCTTTATGTTATCCTCACATTCTTTGTGGGCATATGGTATATGATAATGTAACATCAATAAATGTAAAAGCTTGAATGCACAATCTCATTATCACAAAATCATGCTGAAGACATTCTCTGAAAACTTCATTTGAGTCTTTCATAAAAGAAAAATCTCAATAGAGTGGCTATTGCGCATCACCAAACACTGAACTGACGATCCAAGACACAAGAACCTCTTGTATCTCCCTTATAGCAAGTTCCTTGCATGAAAATTCACTAAAAAATGGCTTCAGAATGTCTTATTTCCTTTTTTGATCGATTATTATACAATACTGAACACTGAACATGAGATCGAGACATAAAAAATTGAAGTATCTCCCTCATATGAAGGCCAAAGCATGAAAATTCACCCCAAATCGGATTCAGAATACCTTAATTCTTTTTTCTAGAGTAAAACTTTAATTTATTACTAATGTAATAAATCAAAAAAATGGAAAAAAAATTATTTCATAAATTTCCCAAACCCAGAAACTGACCTAAAATATGCCAAGACACCCTTAAGGAAAATCTAAATTTTTTTTGTGTTTTTCTTAAAAAACTATAGCAGAATCCATATGGCTCACTTGGCATAGCGTTGCGTGCGCAGAGAGGTTCCAGATGCATTAGGCACATGGACGTCATGCTCTCCCTCGTGCAGACATATGCCTACTGTATGGAGCATGCAACGCATGCGCTACCATGTGTATAGACTGTTATGGTGCGTTTTCGACACACGCCCCTCGTCCCATATTGGTGGGAGCACTGGTCATGGGTCGCAAGTGCGATGCACGCACAATATGCTTTCGTTGCCCTCTGGAGTGACGTGTTGGGATGTGGTTGGCGTATGCACTGCACGCACCAATTGTATGTGACTACTGTAGCACGTGCCTGATGTTTCCTCTCACCCGATGCCAGAGACGATTTTCTGCATCCTGGATGTCATGTTTTGTTCTTTATGACCCGTTTTCAACCCTTTTTTATATCTAGCCTTATATATACAACTTTGACATAATTATATACGTAAAAAAAGTGAAAAATGATTCAAAACTTGAGGAAAACCATATGAGATGAAAAACTGAAAAACTTTCATTTTCGGTAATCCTATCATGTAACTACTCTGATACCACGTGTAATACATAGTATAGACCTTATTACGTAGCCAGGATCTTAGATTAAAGGATTAAAAATGAAGGTAATGTGGAATACCTAATTTCAGTTCCATTTCTAATTCTGATGCCATTTTTCAGCTCCAGAAGATCACGAATCTCCCAGGACCTTTATGAAAAGTGTTTCTAGACTTGAGGTTTAGGTCTTTCTACAACTTTCTCAAAACATAAGCTTTCTTAATGCGTCAGAGAGTCCTTATACTTACGATTGATATATAAGCAATTGCAAGAGACCTTAACCTTTATATACAACTTCCACATCGGGCTTCCCCATCATAAGGTCGATATGGACTAGGTCCACACTAAAAAGGATCCATTTTCCACTTGGAGTTTGACCCATTGATTTAGATCATTTATTAGGCCACTTTATTATTCTTATCTGGATCAAATTGTATAACTTAACCGATAATTTAATTAAAAACTGAAAAATGCAATTAATAGCTGTCTAACTTTACGTGAAAGGACAAAATTGTCTAACAGGAAGTCGTTTGGAATTTGGAATTAGTACAAAATCATCATCATTCTAGTTAGCCTCAGGCATTACTTAATTTGTTCCATAAAAGAAGGAATTTTAATCTAAAGTTTCTCAACAAACAATGCTGTAATTAAGCTCTCGCAATCTTGACAAAATAGCAGTAATCTTGACTTGGATTTATTTATTTTTATGTTGCTAAGGAGGTTGTTCTCTGAATTTCTAAGCCTGATGTCTCTGCCTTTATTAAAAAAAGACCTACTATTTTATGGATGTGATTTCTATAATTTCTTGTTGATTTCATGTCAATGTGGATCTTATGGAGGTCCACTGAGGGAAAAGATGAGTGAGACCGAGTTGATCGATTTTGTCTATGAATCAAAATATGCACTTACATATGAAGATAAAGATAGTGACTGGATGCTTTGTTGGTGATTTATATGGGTGTAAGTTTTTACCATATCTTATTTCTTCCTTTTTTGTCTCCATTTTCCCATGACTAAGTATAAACCATAGAATTATATTTAAATATAGCTTAACTTGATGGACAAAATACTGTTTAGGTTGTAGAAGGACAGCTAAAATGTGAATATGTGGTTATCCTTCATGTGATTTGATGAATGAAATGTTGTGTATCTTCTTGGTCGATGATATTTCGCGTGACTTCTTTTTAGAATACTCATTACACTTTATATCATTATATCTGAGATGAAATGAAATGAAACTATTTCTTTGCCTAGATTTTGTCAAGATGATTTGCTCCCATTTTTTAACATATAAACAAATTGGTTCATTTGTGCTTCTGGATATAGTTTTTGGGGAGGTTTTAATTTATTAATATTTTATTCATTAGATAAAAACCTGTTAGTTGATAGTAACTGGTGTTGCTTTGGCCAATCCTAGTTTGGATAAATTTAAGAAAATTTTTTTGTCACTTCCAAGGAAAGAGTTTTATTGTTTCTTGTCTCTAGAAGTTGAACAATTGGCAACTTTTTTTTGTTATATACGTTTTGTAATAACAATAGACATTGAATTGCTCTCTATTTCTCTTCCTACATCAAAATTAAGAAAACTCCCCTTTATATTCATGTTATTACACTGTTCTAGGTCTCATTTGATTTTGTTCCAGGATGATTTTCGAAACTTGCAAGAGCCTTAAAATTATGAAAAGCTCTGATTCCATTGGCTTAGATATGTAGACTAATCTCTAAGTTGGTGTATAAATAAATCATTACAATATTTAGAAACAACACTATAATTTGATCAAGAGAGTAGATCAGCCTAACAACTTTCCTTAACTGTCCATGATTTGTGTTCTGCCTTAGACCTGAAGCCTAAACATAATTTAGTTTAATCACATCATTATTTGATGATAAAGTTTGGTTTAAAATCCCTTTTTTTAAGGAAAAAATTACGTAAAGCCTAAGGCTTACTAGAACTACAATGATTTTATACTGGATTATTCATGTAGCCAAAATAACCAGAAGATAGAGGAGAGAAAAAAGAGAAGGGTTAATAGTTTTATATAATTATAGGATCTATTTTATTTAAAATAAAAATATCACGTCAATAAAGTAGATCCTACTAATGTGTAAAATAAAAAAACATTTAAAAAATACTATGCGACATCTAACTGATGAATGCTAAACTCTATCAATTGTTCTGTCCAGTCAGGATCTGAGTTGAATGTTTTGCAAACATTAGGGTTTAACTTACATGCTCCAAAATGTTAATGTCCAACTTAGATTTTATTGTAAACATTAAGATCTGAATTACTCTTTTGGGCATTTTTTATATAAATTTGAACTGTACATGGTTGTGTTTGCTAACTATTCTAAAGTGAATAGGTGTTTTGATGTAGAACAAAATCATCCGACAAAGAAAAACTTTGGCAACAACTAATTCTATCGAAAGAAATGAGAAACATTAATCAATTAAAAGACTCCCTTATGGTGGGGTCGCACTGTCTAGTGACTATTCTATATGGGTGTTTTCATTAATGTAGTATGTTGTGTTTTAATGCATGTCAACTTAGACTTGTTATAAAAACAAGTATTGTTAGTGAGATTTTGTTCCTTATTATGAATTTCTCGATGCCCTCCCCTGAAATCATGTGTAGAATGAATCATGGGATTTTAGTGTTTTTCTTGCTCAAAACTGAATTTAAAGATGTTTACTTTTCTTTACTATTAAAATAGGAGCAATTCTCACTGGGAACTTTATTTCATTGGGCATATTTCAACAATATTGAGTAGACTCTACAAATGTAGATAAATTAGGAAAAAAACTGCTTACACAATTTTTAAATAACAACCAATATAGGTCTTCTTTTATAATCTATCTCACTATTAAAAGAATTATAAAAGATTAAAAAAATGGAATAAAATCATTAAATATAAGTTTTCAAGCTGAAGTACGAACAAAGACAATTTTATTAGATGTTGAATTCAATAAGCTTCAAGATGAATTTCACTATAATGATCCCTATTGTTACAAAGATTTTCTTAAGTACCGAACTTATCTGCAAATTGCACTTACTCCTTTGCACGACAATCATACTTAGGTCTATTTAAACAAGTCTTAATCTTCTCACATGATCGTCAACCAACAACCTTGTTTTTGAATGCCTCACAACTCTTGCAACGTTTAACTCTCACACTCGCAAGAAAACTACGGAAGCACTAGAATTTTCAAAGGCAACAATAAAGGAAAGAAAGATATACAACATACTGTCAATCTTTTTGACTTCCCTCAAAGTATACAAAGGTTGTCTCTTAATCTCTGTGTGTGAGGAGCAAGGCTCAAATGAGCTACATGTAGGCATTCAGGCTTGAGGCTTAAGTTAGAATCCTAATAAAACACTATTATCCAAGTTTACATCTTATGTTATTAGATTTCATCATTATCTAATAAGATAACGTTCCCATCTAAATAAGACTCTATCTAATAAGTTCAATCTACATCCCAACTAATAAGATAAAAGATTACACATAATATATCCTTATCCATAAAGATATCCACTATTTTCAAATGATTCTCCTAAGTGGTATTTATCCTTTAGAGCTGATGTTTATCCTCTATAATCTTATTTGCCACATCATCCAAGATCTCCCAGATCTCTAGTCATTGAGGATAAGTCATCTAAACCAAAGTCGGTCATAACACACTAGTCTGGTCCAATGCCTCCCTATGTCAAGTCATTATCCATCCCCATGTCAAGTCATTAGCTATAGTCTATTCATTTAAGTATACATTAAGTCCTTAGTCCATCAAGGATTTAGCCTTTATCTATGTCAGCTCGTACAAGGTCCGAAACTCTACCAAAAATTGCACCGTGCTTGATCCAACTTGCTAAGTCACTTTGGAACTTTTGCATGCCACCGTCATATGTATGATCCAACTAACCTTCTACCCAAGGCCTGTTTCTAGCTAATTATGAAGTTCCTTCATATGTTGAGGGGCTAATAAACTATCCCCTCCAAATGAATTTTATGCCCTCATTGAATTAGTCTGAAGATAGGTGTTCACCTGATCCTCGAACTGTCACAAGGGCGTATCTTTCTCGCACATAGGTTCAGTGATCGGCTTTCCCTTCCACTGTGTTAAGAACTCGATTAGTCAGTTCTTCTTATGCTGCCTTATTGTTTAGTGATCCAAGATCTTCTCTACTTGATACTTGAACTTTTTATCATAATTGGTGGAGCTCTTTTCACTTGACACCTATTCGGATCTGATGCATCATTATGGCAAGATTTGAGAAAACTAATATGAAAAGCAGGGTATACCTTTAATCTCTCAGTCAACTTCAATCTGTATGCCATGTTCCCCACTTTAATTAGGACTTTAAACGATCCATCATTCTTTTGCACCAATCCATGATGCACTTGCTTGGTTGAGATCTTCTTCTAAATTTATGGGGTAAGTTTTAGCAATGCCTTATCTCCTATATTGAACTCTAATGGTCTCCTCCGTAAGTCCACTTGCTTCTTCATCCATTGAGAAGTCTTTTAAAGACTATCCCTCACCTCATCTAATAACTCTTGCTTCTGCATCGAAAACTTGTACACCATAGGACATTTGCCATATCTCCTCTTTTATGTAATCTTGAGTGGAGTAAGAGGGTACTATCTCAAGACTATCTTAAAGGGACTCTTCTTTGCAGTAAAAGATATGTGCAAGTTATAGAAAAATTTTCCAATATTAATCAAACCTAACTAGTTATGTTGACTTGCACTTACGTAATGCCTTAAGTACTCCTCTAATAGATCATTGATCCTTTCCATTTAGCCATCTATTTATGGGTGATTTACTGTTGAAAACTTTAAATTGCAACCAATCATGTTAAAAAGGACGTCCTGAATTGGCCTATAAAATTGGCATCTTACTCACTCACAATGTCTATAGAGACTCTAAAGAACTTCACTATGTTCTTATAGAACAATTCCGTCGAAACATTCGAAGGATATGATGCTGGTGCTGACACAAAGATTCCATACTTGGAGAAACAATTTACAATCACCATGATTATTCCTATATTAAACCCTCTAATGAAATCCATTGAAACTGACATTCACGGTCTTTCAGGGGTTGTAGTAAACTAGCTTCCTTCTTCCTCTCTGGCTTATCCAATTAACACACAAGGGACGTTTTAACATACATCTCGATGTCATTCTCCATCGTTGGCTAATAGTAGGAACAAACTAAGAGAGCCCTCATCCTCTAACTTCTAGGGTGACCAGCCCATTATGAATCATTTGTCTTCTTTAATAGTTATTTCCGTGACCTATCAAAATTTAGTATGTACACTTCACTGCTCTTAGTCATCAAAATCCCATCATCATCGAGCCAAAACTTGCGTACAACACCTTTAACTTATGAGATAAACTTACATATGTGTTGCCCAAAGGAGCTACAGCTTTAATTTGCTCCAACGGGTTCAGTTCTACCTTTATAATGTCATATAAGGCTATGAACCCCTACTTCTGACCTAAGGCATCTGCCACATTGTTATGCTTCCCTAATTTATCCTCCCACACAAATTCATATTCAGTAAGCAACTTCTACCATCAAGCTTGCTTCGTAGGTAACTTCTTTTGGGTTTGAAAAAAATGTGTTAGCACTATTGTCTGTTTGAACAATGAAATTGGTTCCTAATAAATAAACTCGCCATGTCTCAAGGCAATACACCACTATATGCATCTCCTTCTCATGCGTCGAGTATCGTTGCTCCTCACTATTGAGCTTTTGACTCTCAAATGCTATGAGATGAACTTCTTGTATTAGAACTCCACTAATGGATTTTTTTAATGCATTCGTGTGTACCTCAAATAAAAGATCAGACTCTGGCAGCTTGTGTTTTGTTGGGATAGCAACTTTAAGTATCTTGAATGCCTCTTGACACGCATCCGACCAACACCATTCTTGTATTTTCTTTAACAAATTCATCAATATTTCTTCGAGTATCCCACTATAAATTGTTGATAGTAGTTCACTAGTTTGAGTTATGGAACCTGCCACTCAACTATCACTTTCACCGTTATAAGATTCATCTTGACCTGACCCTTACTCATTAAGTTACCCAAGAATCTGATCTCTGACTGTGCAAATTCACACTTCTCAATCTTTATGTAGAGCTTGTGTTGCTTCAGCTGCTCGAACACTTTCCTCACATATTCCACCATGTTAGTACTGAAGACCATGATGTCGTCGTGATACACCACAACTCATCAAAGAAGTCATACAATACATCATTCATCAAGTTTCCAAATGTTGCAAGGGTGTTAGTCAATCTGAACGATATGATTAAAATTTTGTACGATCTATGCCGAGTCACCCACATTGTCTTTTTCTCATCACCCTCGGCTATCCAAAGTTGCCAATACCACTCTTAAGATCTAGCTTCATGAAAACCGCAGTCATTAATAATATGTCCATCAAATGGTAAACAAAAGGAACATGATACTTTTTATTATTATTACCATATTCAAGGCACGATAGTCCATGCACATCCAAAGTGTTCCATCCTGCTTCTTCTGGAGCAACACTGAGGTACCATATTAGGCTTTAGACCATTGGATGAACCCTACCTCTAAAAGTTCACTAAGTTTCTTTTGAAGCTTCCTCAACTTTAATAGGGACATCCTATATGGGGCAGGTGTAGCTAGGATAACTCTAGGAACCATAAAGCATTGAGGGGGAAGAGTTTTATGCAACTCTTTTTGCATCACGTCCCGAAACTCCTTCATTAAACTTACAAATGGATTCAAAATTTCCATCATGTGGTCCTCATCAATCTCTCATGTGGATGCAAAATAGGCCTGCATACTTTTCTTTAACCCTTTTTTGATGCTTATGGCTGATACATATGTTACCACCATTGTATCATCAGTTGTTCCACCATCAGATCTACTATAATTAAAAAAAATGATTTTTTCTCGTGGATGATCATCATACCTACCAAGTTTAGATATAGCATCACCTTTGCTGCCTTTAAGAAATCGATCCCCAGTATCAACTCAAAATCTTCAAGTGGTATGACCATCAATTGAACTTGACATGCCAACTCCCTATACTTATTAAGACATTATAAGTAACTCTTACCATTGCTTGTACCTTATGCATAGGGGTCTTCATTTTTGTCGGGGTCTTTAACACCTTGAACCCCAACTTGCACACTATCATTTTCATTATTAAAGAATATGTCAGATTCATATCCAGCATTGCAGTTATCTCATTCTTGTTGACTTGTATTTCTACATACACTAGCTTTTCAAAAGGATTAGACTTACCCTTAACCATATTTAACACTATGATTAGATTTATTGCCGTTTCCAAATCCTCTTCTTCTTCTTCAATAATTAGTGCATTCAGTTTCCCCTTCCTTGGGCATTTTCTTGCAAAATATGAATCATTGCATAGGTAACAAACAAGTTTGCCCTTTTTAGAGGATGTCTCCCCACTCTTAAAGCCACCGTTTTGCTTACCTTTGCCCTCGAAGCCTCCTATCTTGGATTCTTTCTTCTTTTTCCCCTCGCTCTTCTCCTATTGGTCTAAACCTTGACCCTTAGAAGAATTTAAGGAGCCCTCCTTAGTTTTCTTCATCACTTGAAAATCCACCAAAGCATCAACAGTTATGATTCCACTATCCACGTCCTTAATATTATTCCTCTGTAACTCCATTTATACCCATGATTATAACCTGAGCAAAAAGTTCAAGAGCTTGTCCTCTTCTAATATGTAATCAATATCAGGCATCAAAGAGATAAACTTTTTAACATACTCTCTTACCGATCATGTTTCAGCTTCTTTAAGTCATCCCTCACAAACAAGAAGTGTTCATTTAAAGGAATTGATCCTTTAACTCCTTCGTCTTGTCCTATATATCAATGGGACCTTTACCTATCCTATTCTTAGCAAAGGTCCTTGTTTTCCACCAAAGCTTGGCATCTCCATCCAAATACATGGACATCACATTAATCTTCTCAGAATAAGGTATCTTAGCAGTGACAAAGTACTACTCTATATCACACAAAAAGTTCTCGAGCTCCTTCACGTTCTGAAAACCCTTAAAAAATTTAGGCTCATGCACCTTCACCATTGTGCTCTTAACACGTCCCATATCCTGTATTGTAATATCATTCCTTAGGATCATCATCTCAAACCTCGTATCCTTTTAGGCCTTCATCAAATATGTTATTTGATGTTATAACTATTGTATTTGTTCCGCCAATATCTCCATTCGGGTATTTATAAGAAGTGACCTCCTCTTCCCTTTGAGGAATTGGACCAATGAGTGCCTCCACTCTATTATCATGCTCTATCAAATTGCTACCTCCCTCCATCTCAAACTATGGCTTTGATACTAGTTATTACAAAGGTCTTCTTAAGCATTGAATTTATCTCCAAGTTATGCCTACTCCTTTACACGACAATCTCACTTAGGTTTGTTTAAGCAAGACTCAACCTTTCTATATGATCGTCGACCAACAACCTTGTGCTCGAATGCCTCAAGACCCTTACAATGTTTAACTCCTACACTTTAAGAGAACTATGAAAGCATTAGAATATTCATAGGCAACAATAAAAGCAAGAAAGAGATATAATAAAATGCCAACCTTTATTACTTCCCTCAAAGTATAAAAGGGATATTCTCTTAATCTCTATGTGTGAGGAGTAAGACTCTAATGAGCTATATATAGCATTCTGGGCTTAAGGGCCAAGTTGGAATCCTAGGAGAACTTTACTACCGAAGAGCTCATCTTATCCTATCAGATTGCATCATTATGATAACATCTCCATCTAAATAGAACTCTGTTTGATAAAGTCTATCTACATCCTAACTTATAAGATAAAAGATTGCATATGATCTCTCCTTATTCACAAGCATGTCCATTATCTTCAGATGATCCTCCCATATGGTCTTTATCCTTTAGATTTGACGTTTACCCTCAGTGATCTTATCCCCCACATCATACAAGATCTCCCCATGATCTCTAACTATTGATGAAGAATCATCCAGGCCAAAGCTTATCATACCACATCAGTATGATCCAATGCTTCCCCATGTCAAGTCTATTAGCCATGATCCATTTACCATTTATTTAAGTATACACTAAGTCCTTAATCCATTAAGAATTTAGCCTTATCTATGTTAGCTCGTACAAGGTCTGAAACTCTACCAAAACTTGCACCATGTTTGATCTAACTTATTAAGTCACCTTACAGCTTTTTTGTGCCACCATCATACGTGTGATCTAGCTAACCTTCTACCCAAGGCCTACTTCTAGCTAACTATGAAGTGGCTTCATATGCTAAAGATATAACACTTACCTCGATTGTGATGAAACTAGGACTTGTTTAATAATGCATATATGATCCTAAGCATGATAACTAATTTTCATATGTTTTCTCCTTTTTTTGGCAATTATTCTGACTATTATATATATATATAATCAATTAAAAAACATCAATGAGTTTTACAATTTATAATCAATTATTACTAGATAATCATCTTTGTGATGCATAGGCATCTCTCCTAGGGGGATTGTTCTATAGACACATCTAATATGGATCAAAGGGCTATTGATGTGTCATTTTAAGTTGAGGTCGATGGTTCAAGTATTTGAGATCTTCAATTCAAATTCTACCATTAACTTTCAAAAGAGATCCACTTGTGGGCATTGTTGGGCCTATGACAAGGGCTCAGACCAAAAGGATGCAAGGAGCTTTAAGTAATTTAATTAAAGAGCCCAGTCTCAAGCCCAAGTCTAAGTTTCTTCAATTAAGGAGTCCAAAATAGTCCACTTAATAAGTGTTAAAGAAGTTGGGTCAACTTAACCTAACAAATAAGGCCCAATGGCTAAATTTACTATTATTAGGGTTTCCTTCTTTATAAAAGACAATTGATCAAATCCTATAAGGTCATTTTTGCCTACAATTTAGTTTCCTAATAGGTTAAGTAATTTAAGATTAGTAGGATTCCCTTACCAAATCCTACAAGGCCTCTTGTTTCCCAGCAGGTTAACTAATTATAGGTTTAAGGTGATTCCTTTTCCTTAATTTTTGGTCAACCCCTTTCCTATATATAGGGAGGTTTAGCTATCACTAAGTTACACATTTTTATGACATTATTTTGTGAGGCTTATCCTTATTATTATTTTTGTCGAATAACTAGAATACATTAGTAAAATAGATTGATTTTATTTCATCAATTAGTGGCATCATTATTTGTTCTTCTTCTTTTAATCTTATATTGTTTGATTTATAATTTTCTTGAATTAAGTTACGAATGTTTTTGGGGGTTAGGTTATAAATCCCTAGAAACAAACTTTGCTCTTCTCTTCTTGTTCGAATCTTCTTCTTGGTTAAAGATCAAGTGATGAATCAAGAAAAGTATTGGGTAAGTTTTTATATTCTACAATTTCATATCAATTTGGTATCAGATCCTATGTCATATTGATTCATGTTATATGAATAATTTCATGCTTCTTGAAATTGCATTCTTAGAGATCTTATTCAATCTTAAATTATTTATTGGTTGATTTCTTTTGTGTCAAGAATTTCATCTTTAGGTGTTTTCAATTTTTTGTATAAATTTAATTTCATGACAATTTTATTTAGGTAGCTTTAGCCACCTTTACATTTAAAAAAACAAAAAGTAGAAAAGAAAGAAAAGAAAGAAAAAAAGTTGTAGTCTTGGAAAATTTCCTTTTGTGAACTTATTTCTGGAAACTATGTTTCATAATTGTGCAAGACATTACCAATTTTGAAGGTACTTCACTTGCAAGGAAAAAAATCTTACTTGCCTATTTCAATTGTTTCCGTATTGGTAAGAAGGTTAATATTGCTGAAATTGGCTACTTTAGTCGATCTTATTTGAAAGCGATCTAGAAAGGGGGTTGAATAGATCGTTTAAACTTTTTGGTAGAGTTCTACACAAAGCACGGAATTAATACACAAGAAACAATCAAATTAAACAAATAAAAAGAGTAGGGAAGAAA
>JANSVA010036755.1:0-13868 GCA_025504915.1 Erythroxylum reticulatum | reverse complement strand
GGTTCAGGTTCCGGCTCAGGTTATGGTTTTGGCTCCGGAGGTGATGGTGCCCGTGGCAGTGGATATGGGGCTGGAAGGGGCAGTGGTGGTGGCAGTGGCGGAGGACGCGGCAGTCCAAGTGACAACGTCAACCGCTCACCATGGGAGTTTCGACAGAGAAACCACCATGGCTGAACCTGAGAGTAAATAACTCTATGCCTGCAATGGTTTTTCACAAGAGTGGTGTGTCTTAAGTCTATTTACTATGTTGCTTGCATGGTGTGTACGTTAGAATAAGGTCAACAAATATAGTAGTGTTCGAGTTCCATACATATCTTATAATTAGTAGATTGCACCTATCTCAACTGTCAGAGATTTGGCTTTTTCTCTCATATGCTCAAAGGTTTGTGCGCGCGTGATGAAGAATGGAATTAACTGAAAATTCTGTAAATTACTGACATTACTTGCAACTTCTGATAAACTCATAAACTGTGAAAATTTAAGTTGATAGATTTGCTTGGCAAGTTTACGTAATAAATTAGAAGCTCTCCATCAAAATAGCCTTATAACTAGGGAAAACTGCACGGAAAACAGTACTGTATGTATCCATCACAGATTAGCAGAAGATATAAACACATGAATCGTCACAAACTTTTGCAACGAAAGTTCTTGGGATCCCTAAAAGTCCCACGCATCCATCTGAAGTTCGATTTCTTAATAGAACCAGAAGATAATGTGAATCGCAACTGCAGCTGAGCTTCTTTTCAGTTTTGATTCACGTGGCCTCTTCTTGTTGAACAAATCTAAAATATAAGTATCGCAAGCAATGACAGTGTTCAGACAGCATCTGTCTTAAGTTCCAACAGAAAGAAAACATGGAGGTTCCCATGAGTTCTGAAGCCATGCCCCCCAAATCTAATAAATTTTTTTTATCATACATTGCCTTAATGGAACATCAAATTAAATTATTATAAACAAATATTGAATTTGTTAATGTTACAAAGAATAAGGAATTTTTTGACTCATTTTGTGCTTTACACAAGCCTGTGAATCACTCTCTGAACGATATGTCATGTATCCACTCGACCATCGATGGAGTCGGAATGTTACATCTTCTATCACAATTCACTGCTTGGCAATTTGCCCTGCGATTGCGGTTGATTACAGGATACGCAATTAGTATTGCGTCTTGCAGTTTAGAACCTTGACTTCTTGCATTTCTTGATTGTAGCTGAAGAACTTTAGCGCCAACAATTTTACAGTTCTTCTGTGTTGGAGCAACTTAATAGAAGCTTTAAGTTTTGGTCATGTCAGCAGGAGCAGAAATTGGAAAAGAAAGGCTACGTTATAAGATCATGAAATGAAAATTAAACAGTAATGAACAGCCAAGTGACTTCGATGGGTGGGTTCATTTTCATTTAAACGGTAACGAACACTTGGTGATCTTGCCATTTACATTGATGCTTGGGGTAGTTGAGCTCTTTGTGTAGGAAAGAGCAGCAAGTGTTGAACGTCTGTGGTTTTATATTCAATTCTAAGCCTAAACCAAATAAGAAATCCACCTCAAAAACTTTCATTTCTAACTGCTGATTCCTCCGGTTTCTGGCAAAATATGTATTACTGTAGTATCTGAAATAATAACAAAGACAAGAACATAACAAATTAGTCAGAACCACAATGAGACCCTTTTTCAATTGGCGATCTATTCGCAATTAAAACTTTCATTAAGACTAATCCAATAGACTGCCAAAGAATAACGCAACCAAAGATTAAGAGGCTTAGTTTTGAGAAGGCAACCACGTACATGTCATCCATGAATTTAACAAGACATGGACGCTGGAGCAACCTGTGCACGTTCAAAGAATTGATAGGGAAAAAAGGGTTGTCTTCCCGCAAAACGATGAAGGTGCACCATAAGCAACAACGTACAGGGCAGGCTACAATTGGCTTATTGGGATATTATTCCAAGATAGTCGTGGATGGATATGGCAGGTGCTGAAAAGATTTTAGCAGTTGGAACTGATAACTAGCAAAAAGGGTCCTGCGAGCCCATGAAAGACTGAAACTTTGTGTGCTAAAAACCGAGTCCTAGCGTCGTTTAGATGCACAGGCCCCTGGAGGGAGGACACTGACTTTTTGACTCTGAGCATCGCAGTTGAAGTCTTTAAACCATCCACTGCTGCCGGTGTTTATTGGCTGTTTTATTTCGGTTTATTTCTGTCTAATGAGGTTTATCTGTGGCTTATTAGATACAACCTGTATTCACTTGTTTCCTATGTAGCATGTGTGCAAAGCAGAGTTCCTAGTCTCTAGTCAGGAAGGGATACTTTCAACTTACTGTTAGATGTATGAATCCAATCAGCATGTCTTCAGGAAAGGGCATTTATAGATTTACTAATCCTATAAGCATGCTTCTTGATTTTAGAAAATCATTTGAATTCGAGTTCAAGTTTGATGAACTTTTTCCGAACCCGACTCATAATGAGAATCCAGTCAAACTTGAATCTGGCTAACCTCTTACCAGAACAATATTGATCATATTGTAGAATCATCAAAATGACAGTCATAAAGCTTGTTCCATGTTTCATTTCATATCAAACCCCAACATCATCTACCCCCAATACTCAGGCTCGATAACGGTATTTATTATTTTGCACATATTACAAATCCATGTCCTGAAGCCTAGATACACAAGGCAGTCCCACCATAGTGTTAAATACACAATAGCCAAACATATCTAATACATTGTTACTGAACTGTCTGAGCAATAACTTTTAACCTGGGCTGGTTGATTTGCCTGATATAGGAGCCATATCTAGCCATAGCATCGGATAGGGTCATTACAGCCTTTAGAAGCAGATTGTTTAAATCCAAAACGTCCTCCTTTCTCAAGGTATTGTTGGTGGTATTCTTCTGCTCGATAAAACTTCTTGGCAGGTAAAATCTCAGTAACTATTTTCCTGTCCAATAGCTTCTGCTGTCGTTCCAAAGATTCATGGGCTGCCTTTTCCTGCTCAGGCGTATAATAGTATATTCCAGACCTATACTGTGTTCCCACATCATTTCCCTGTCACGAGTCAATAAAAACGGTGATAATCATCATAAGAAGGAAGATCCTAATATAACTGCACAAACTTGTGTTACCTATAGTATGATCCTCCACCCATAAATCAATCATACAATTTCAGAAGACAAATGAACAAAGTTTCATTTCACAAAAAGTATTGGTCCACTACCATAACCAGACTTTGGAAGTCCTATCAAATTCTAAATCTGGTACGCCAAGCCTACCGCTTTCATATGTGCATGAAAAATTCAACTGTGTTGTGAATTAAAATGAAAGAATTTAAAAGAGAACTATGTAATTAATCGCCAAGATGTATGCACGAATTCAGCAAACACTTCAAATTCCTACATGGAATCAACCTTTATATGGGATCATTGTATTCAATAAGGATCGCAACTGGCAAAACAGATGTATTATAATGACAGCAATTGCCAGCTGCAAAAAATTGCAACATTGAACGGGTTGGTTTCAGTGATTAGTGCAGTTCATGTTATGTATTTGATCTCTCTACAACTAAAATGAACGTCGTCTTTTATTTACTTTCACAGCACTTCGTTTGAGCCTTCAGCTTCTTGGATTTTCACTCCTCAAGAAGACACATCGTAGAAGAGGATCCAGCTAAAGCAAAAGGGTCATATACACACTAACTAACAGCAATCTCTATTTTGAATCCATGATATGAGGGTAACAGAACTAGAGAAACAAAGAAAACACGCCTTTATTGCTCAATATCCACCAAACTTTGTTTTGCACTAACACCACCAGTTACAGAGCAAAACACTGACATAAGTGATGGAAAAGCTGAAGAACTCTATCTTTCACCCACAAATTATCTATCAACTCAAACGAGTAAAGTCTCTAACTTGCAGCCAACCCACCAGAACACATCTACCACATTTGCAAGAATTTTCTACTAAGAGTTACCAGAACACTTGTAAATTAGACTCCCCACTCCCCAGTGTGGAAGAATTAAGCCGGGTCTGACTTATACATAACCAACTATAATTCATCTGAGCTCAAGCTAAAATCTTACAGTAATAATGTCGAAGCAATCATGATCACGTTTCACTGGGACTAGCAGCGTTAGAATTATATACATACAAAACAAAGAACAAAAAAAGAAGAAGAAGAAGAATATGGAAGCCTGGTTCGGACAAAACAGATAATCGACTAACAAAATCGATAGTCATATACCAAGTATTTATCAAAAAGAAACAAAAATCGTTCGCCAAAGTTTACAATCCCTCAAAATTAAGTCTCACAACAATAATCATATAAAACTCGAACAAAATTATCCAAAACCCAGAAAGAAAAAGTCCAACACACTCCAATCAGAACAAAATTCCTAGAGACCAAGCCAGTTTCAGGAAACCCACCTGGCGATTCAAGTTAGTAGGATCATGTCCAGCCCAGAAAACATCAAGCAGAGTCTCGAAGCTGCACTCTTTAGGATCATACTGCAGTCTAACCACCTCGCTATGTTTAGTAGTCCCAGTGCAGACATCCTCGTACGTGGGGTTGTGCAAGAGACCCTGTGAATACCCAACCTCGGTCTTGGTGACACCTGGTACTCTCTGAAACGTCAATTCCACGCCCCAGAAGCACCCAGCTCCGAACTGGGCAAACTGCTGGCCAGGAGCGGGTACGTCGTCGTCGGGTCCCTGAGGGATGGTCGGGTCCATGGTGGATGGGTCGGGTGACTTTGCCCCGAAACCAAGTTTGTTGAGTATGTTCATTGGAGTCTTGTAATAAGAATTGGGTCTTGAGGTTACAGCGGATTTAGAGATAGAAAATCGGAAGTTTCTAGAGAGAGAAAGGAAGGGTTTCGAGAGAGAAGAAGAGACGAGGAGGAGCGGAGAGGCTGTGGAGGAAGAGATTGCCAGATTCTTCAACATTGTTTTTAGAGCCGGTGAGTGACGTGGTTTGGTGGGCGAATGGGGAGTTTATTGAGATTTGATTTATATTTTAATCTATCCTATTATTTTAGTATTTTAGTATTTTTTAAATTTAGTATTTTCTTTAAATTACGAGGACTACAAATATCAATTAATGCAAAGGACATGATTTTGTAAAAATACTTTAAAAGTTTAAGAGTAAATAATATAAATATTTTATGTTGTTTTAAAAAATTTATAAATTAAAAATAGTAAAATGTATATTATAATATAAAATATTTAATGTAAAATAAGGACATTATACAAATTTTGTGGCATATTTAATAAACAGTTGTAAAATATTGTGTATTAAAATAAATAAACAATAGTAAAAAATAAAAAATTATAATATTTTTTATAATATAAAAATTTTAAAATAAATTTAAACTTGAATAAAATATAAACTTTATGTCTTTATTTTTTTGGATACATAGGAAAGAAAACTAAAAAATCTCCCTAATTAACGCGGCGATTTGTGGTACAACAGTCCGTGCTGAACCTAGTGAAACTGTGTCATGACTAGAGTCGGAGGCTTTTGAAGAATCTGGAGTTCAGGTCTAGAGAGTGCGGTGAGAGAGGCCAGACGATCACTGATTCCTTTCGCGATACACGTGCTGAACCTTCACCTCCCACGCATGATGGATTAGGTCTCATGTACTTGTCACCAAGAAAGAAATCTCAGTCGAGGGTATAAACGAAAAGGAGAGAATATTAATCAACTTTAGTGAATTAATTTCGACGATCACTGGTCGATAGCCAAGTATCCAGGTCAGATGAAGTTCTGAGTAGACCCCTAGAGTTCAACAGTTAAAGGAGAGGCGCTTCCGAGATGGTGGAGAAATCCCCCGCACCACTGGCCATAGCAATCCCCAATCAAACTTCCAGCAACAGCAAGATTAGACTCAAGTTTGACAACCCCATCTGTATTCAATTTGATCCACCCCTCCATCGGTTTAGTCCAACCCGTAAGATGACCTTGATCTTTATAGATACAACTTTCCACTACTCTGGGTCGAACTATCCAATTGGCATAATCCAAAACTGCCCTATGCCCATCTGTTGGCCATTCAAAATCTACCTCAAAGATACTTTTGTTACGCCAATGCCACAAAAACTAGCAGGCAACTCTATAGATTATACTCTGATGAATCTGCCGCAGTTGAATTGGATTTGTAAGATTTAATTTAACCCACTGGTTCATATCTTGATGAAAAAACTCTGTGTCAATCATAACTGAAGGAAATTTACGCCAGAATTCTTTCACCTTCTGACAGTCCCAAAAAGGATGCAAAGTGGACTCTTCATGCTCACAGAAATGGCAACCACTATCCAAAGTGATATGTCTGACCATTTTTTAGTGATTGGTCAATAGTTTTTGCTTCATCATTAACTAAAGAAACATCATAATCCGCTAGGGGCTTGTTTATTTCCAGATTAAATCCCAATGATTACTTGTCTCCATCGTGGTATGGTCTTCTATTAAGTCGTAGGCAGAATCAATTGAAAATCTCCCATGACTGTTGGGTCCCCAGAAAATGGTATCTTCTGCTGTGTTAGCTGGATCAATATGAATCGCTGAGATCGCCAGGCAAATAGTGAAAAGGAGGTATTGTTGAAACAAATGCCATTGTCATCGGTCGTTAGAATTCGTGAAATTTGCAACTGTAACAATTTATGTCTTTTGATGTGAGTATAATTATAATAATAATGATGGCATAGGTCAAGTCGTGCCAAGCCTAACCTGGCTAGAGGTGGCCATAGCTCGAGTTAGAGGTGGGTCGACTTGATCTGACCTAGTTATTTTTTTAAAATTAAAATAATGTTATTTTATCATTATTTGTTAAATTTTGGGTGCAGCTTTTCATTAACTAGAATAGAATAACCACTTAGAATAATGAAATAGATTATATTTGTCGAGAAGTGCAAAATCGTATGGATACGATCCTTATTGTACATCTTGATCAATTGGAGCCAAACTTGGGTTCAATTGTCAAGCCTATATACTTAACATAAAACTTATAATTATTATACTTTTAAATAATGATATTTTTTAATTTTTGCCTAAAGGACTTTTTTGTGGTTGATTATAAAAAAAACGCAATTGTAGCTTTGCTTGGAGTTCCATTTTTCTCTTTTTGTTGCACGTTAGCCCAGTGTATAAAGACTCTAAAGACCATTCACATAACTTCACTATTCGATAATCCCAACTCACGAACAAAAATAAAGCAATGCTCAAATTATTTAACGCATAATTTGATTTATTCATTCCCTCAAAACCAATAAGATGCAATTATGGAACTTAGATCATTCTTCGACTCTGGGTGTTTCCTCACGATCTTGTGGCTTGTGATTTTACTCTTTGGTGGAACCCTACCTGCCACCATTTTCATGTGGAGATTATTCTTCCATCTCATGCATTTCAAGTACGCCATTATTACATCATTCTTCGACTCTCTGTGTGTCCTCACAATCGTGTGGCATTGAGGTCACTTTCACTCTACTCAAATTCCACCTTAAACAATACGAACTTTATAGTACAAATTGTTTCATAAAGTCATCTTACTTACTTTTATCTCAAGTTTTGCCTAAACTAATATACATGTAAGTTTAGTTTTGCTTATTCTACGAACCATTTTCTTTTTTTTTTTCTCATTCAATTTAAAAATTATTTAATTTGAATTTAAATTTAATATAATTCAAGTTAAACTATTTTTAACCTCTAATAATCTCTTTTATTTATAATTAGCTAATTCGATTATTGAAGAAATATATGCATAACGAGTAGAGGCAGTATTACATTATTTTTAAAATTGTCACTTATTTGATTTCATTCATAAAGAAAAATATTACTAGTTCGGAACTCAAAATGGGAATATCCACAGCAAAGAAACCATGAAGACAATGAGGGCCATTACACTTGAATCCCTTCCACCGTCCAAAAATCCTGCAGAAGTCAAAACTGGATTATTGTTCTTAGAAGAAGGTTGTGTGCTACCACGTGGCTGTGCCTGAGGTGCGGCTACCGGCGAATTCGCTTGATTGCCTTGTACGTGAACGTGCAGCTTCAATCCTCCAAGACAGTGCAGTTTGTTCCCACAGACAAAGTACCTCGAACCTGGCGATGTCAAAAGAACAGTTGTGTTCCCTGTCATGAATGTCCTTAGTACGTTGCTCGTGTTGCAACTACCAAAACCATCCTTTGTTACCTCTTCCAAGCTGTGGTAGGAAGAGTACTGGAACACTACACAGTTGACAAGTAATGAACACTTATAATGCATACATGAAAAGCTGTTTTTATACTACTGAAATAACTCACATAAAAGGTCTCCGACAGCAAATGTCTTGTCCTGTGCCCACGATTCAATATTGGTGCTTACGTCCCAACCGGAGGTATCTCCGACCATGTAAGTTGCCGCATTGCATGCTAATGCGAAGGACAGACCAAGGAGAAAGGAAACCAAAACCAGATTAGACATCTTTGTCAGAAACAATGTCAAAAATCTATGGAGATGATAAGTGCTATTTATATGTGGAGGTTGATTGCTTTTAGATGACCTAACTTGAATGTTTGCTTGACTTGTGTAGCTTGTTTTTATAATTTATTACGTTTCATTTTACTTTTTAATTTTAAGTGCATATTAAATAAATAGTATAATAAATAAATAGTTAAATGATAAAATTGATTCAAATTATATTACAAATTTATGTATTTTCATTTTCTTTCAATTTTTCCACTAGTAAGCCTAAGAGACTAATATCGAGACAACATTTTTGGTTCTTATATTTTGTAAGTTGAATGTGGTTAATATAGAATTGTGGAAGTTAATAAATAATCCTTTTAGTCAGATTATTTTTTATAAATTTATTATAAACCAACCACGATCAAATTAAGAATGTAGTGAAAAATAAAATTTTATGATTTCCGATCCAATCCTAAAAGTTGAATAACTTGAACAATTAAGTTGAATCATAAAATTAGAAATCGTACTTGATTTGATATTTATGTGAAATCCTTTTAAAGTTTTTCGATGTATCAACCACAAGCTGTTTATATGTCTAATCTCTAACAGTATTTAGAGAGTAGTTTTTTTAAAACTTTTTAGAGAAATTATGCATGAGTGCTAACTCTCTTATACTTATTCCTATTTATAGAAAAAGTATTAGAGTTTTAAATTTTATATCAAAATTAAATACCTCAATTATAACTAAAATCAAACTCTAATTATAATTAATTTAATTTTAATAAAATCAAATATCTTACATTTGATTAATAAAGTTTTTCAAACTTTATAATTAAGTCGAACTCAACTATAATTGATTTTTCCTTCACAAACTACTATTTTATCTGTGATTCATTAAGTTTCGAATACATTGACAATGACTATAAATTATAATTATAATTCATAATTAGAATAAAATACTTATTTTAATTTGTCTTTAATTCTCTAATTAAACAATTGATAATCATATATCAAGATTGACTTCTAACAATATGTCCTGAGTACTCAAATACGAAGAATGTCAAAGTGATTTGACTTAACATGTATATACATAATTATAACATATAATTTAATTATTTCGTCATCCAGTATTTCAATTGGATAAAGTATGAATATAATGCTACTATTTTGTATTCAAACATATTCGTTTTTGCCAATTAATAATTGATTTATAATTAATATTTGAATACGTCTTTTCAAATTTCAATTCGCTCTAATTAGATAATTTCATAAATCACTACTAACAAAAAATAATATAACTGTTTCAGGAATTTTATCTTTAGTATTACAACGTCAAACATAATATACATAAAAATAAAGAATGTTTTATTAATTAAATAACAATTTCATACATCAAATTGCAATCAATTGATTAGTTGTGAGGGCATAAATTAACAAAGTTTATCACTGTCTACCTTTTCTTCCACTTAACAAGTTTTTACTTAGGCCCATTATATATATATATATATATTGTTTGTGTGTGGGTGTGAAAAGGAGTTCTTTTTCACAATCTTTCACGTTGGTGCCATGTTGGTTTGGAATGGGGATCATTTGGACAATACATATCAGTCGATGTTGGGTGAGGTTGTTGTGAAAGATGCATGGAAGTCAAACTCCTTCCAACGCTCTTCTCTTTTTGACTTGTCTATCAGAATTTCACATATTTACAAACTCTGTTAGTGGATAAATTGTCTGCAACTCCACAAAAAGCAGAACCTCTCGCAAAACGATCATAAGGGTGTAGTAGTAAACTCTATCGGTTATCTGTAGAACAAGCATCCTTTGTAAAGTAATTCTGCAAATATAAGATAACATCACGCAACTTTGTTCATTCGCGAGAGTAGCTCTTAGCTTCCACGTCTCAGGAATATCCCTGTTTTAAGAGATTGAGGTCATATGACATAGAGTTAATAGGTAATTCGCTTGATTTGTTTCATTGCTAGGATGTGTAAATAGTATAGAAGTTGATATTTCTATTTTTTTAAAAACAAGAGTGTTATCTTGAAATATTATTTAAATAGAATATAAGTTGAAATATATTACATTTATTTATTAAAGAATTTGAATTTTAATTCAAAAAGATTGTTAAATAAAAACTAATTGCTTATTTAATTTATAAGAATAAATTGATTGATTTTTAATAATTAAAATAATTAAATAGAAAATTAAAAATTAAAACTAATTAATTTAAAATTTTTAATTAAATTAGTCCAATCATTAATCATTCGTTTTGTAAATTTTAGTAATAATAAATGCAACCAAACGCTTACTCTGACCTCATCATTTCAAATCATTCTTGCACTCCTTCAAATCCCCTTCAGATACTCTGGCCCAGGTGCTCTGGCCCTACCCTGTACCAGAGGATCTGGACCATCCATTTAAGTGGACCAGCCAGAGGATCTGGTCCCCTTCAAATCATTGTTAAAATGGTGAATCCTGAATCCACAGCACTTACCTACTTTTGCATGTCCCATACTACATCCTTGAACCAGTTCACAGCACATTTCTCTCTATACGTTGCATTTTATAAGATTCAATCCAAAGGTTTTCAGGCAAGGTTTTCGATCCTGTTTAGTTGAGCTTTTAGAGAGTGTATAAGTAATTTTTTTGACCATAAAAGTTCTTTCAAGAAAATTAAGATATAATTTTTTTGACAGCTAAAATATAACCTTTTAAAAAATTCAAATTTGAAGTTTCTAAAAAGAGTACTTTTCAAGTAAATTTTTCATACTAATTAATAAATCTATTTTTTTAAATTTATTTTATCCTTATATTTTATACATAATTCTCATAATCCTCATAAACACATCTTCATATTTATTTTAATATTTATATAATATTATTTGACTTTTTATATAATTTAATATATTGTAATATTTTTATTATATTATATCCTACATAAAAGATTTAGTTAGCCGCTACCAGGGATACGCCTTAAAACATGTCCCACTGGCCCCGGCGGCGCAAGTTCCCAAGAGCAACCCACAATATTTTCAGGGAAGAAAGTAGTTTTCGTTGTCTAGCAGTCTAGCCTGTTGTTTGCGACTCTCCACTGACGGCCCGCTCTTATTTGTAGATTGCAGAAGAATCAAAAAAGTTCCTTTTGTTTTCTAGTAATACTTTAGACTTCAGAACCATTCATTTTTCCGGATAAGCTTAAAATGAACTATGTAATGAAATTTAAACGACTTGCAATTCCATATTTACGTGTATCATCCCACTTGCAATTCCATACAACCTTACTGGTCTGCGTTCAGAGTACTAGCAGCCTTGGTCAGCGAGTTTTGCACCGCCAGATGTATTGCAAATCCGAGACTGTGGAAAACCTTTATAAAGAGCCTGCATTTCCAATCATTACATAACCATTCTCTTGTTTTATTTCCAAGCTTCTCGACTTGGACACTTGTTTCTGATTCATAATTTCAGTTACATTGACATGGAAGGAGACCAGAGTTCAAGCTCATTTCCAATTGGAAGTAGTGCTCAGGAGAGGGGCTTGTCATACGTTCCCAGGTGCTATGTTGTTCAATCTCCAGACCGTCCAAGTACGTCTCCTGAGACAGCCAATGTACCGCTGATTGACTTGGGTCGGTTGAGACAAGGTACTCCTTCCCAAAAGAGGATTGAAGTTATCAAAGAAATAGGTGATGCATGTCGCCAAATGGGTTTCTTTCAAGTAAGTGCTCGCAATGACAAATTGTCCTTTCATTTTTGTCGTGTCAAGTCTCTTCCAAGCACCAACTCTCATTCTAATACCATCTCACATTTCGACGTAACAACTTTGTTATTGAAATTACAGGTTGTGAATCATGGGATTTGTCAATCGACACTAGATGGAGCTATCTCCGCAGCATCAGATTTCTTCAAGTTACCAGGTCAAGAGAAAACCAAGTTCATGTCTAATGATGTTCACAAGCCGATAAGGTATGGGACGAGCCTGAAGGACGGGGACGACAAGGTCCAGTTCTGGAGGATCTTCCTAAAACACTATGCTTATCCTCTTTCTAAATGGATTCATTTATGGCCAACTAGTCCACCTCATTACAGGTTACTGATCCTTCAATACCTGACGAAACTAATGGTAGAAGTAGAAAATGTACTCCTTTATAATTATCATGGATATATATTTAGATAACCATTTGATAATTAGTTTATAATTATTCGATTTTAATCTATCACTTCAGCGAAAAGTCAAGTACGTCAAGTACATAACAGGTACTTTAAAGTAACAAAATTGAAGAGAAAACACGTGCATGTTCTGCAATAAGTGTTATCTACAGAGCATGTGTCTTATTTGCCTATTGCGGACGTCTTAACTTGAGTAGCAGACAAAGGGTTTTGTCTCTTCATATTAGTCAGTTTTATGTGTTCACATTTACACAGGTTTGAACTATAAGTCTCTTAGTTTCAATCCCTACAAATGTTCTATTTCTTTCTTTCTCATTTTTAGCTGTGCGATGAAGGGCTCAATCTGAAGACCCCCGAGCCCTAGTTACTAAGCTCCAAACCTAGTTTATTGCAGGTAATGAATGATAAGTGAAACCATCCAAGATTAGTTACGTGCATAACTTCTCTAGGTGGGTCACTGATTCGTTAATTTCCTTCTAATAATGTACTATGTTTCAGGGAAAACATGGGGAATTATTGCACAGAAGTGGTGAAACTTGCTGGGTTGCTGATGGGAGCCATTACTGAGAGCCTAGGGTTAGGTCCAACATACTTGGGCAACAAAATGGAGGAAGGGACACAAGTCATAGCATTGAACTGCTATCCACCATGCCCGAATCCCGAAATTGCATTGGGATTGCCGCCTCATTCCGACTACAGCTGCCTGACAATAATGCTTCAGAGCTTCCCAGGCCTTGAAATCGTCGCAGGGTCGGAAGATGGCAAGTGGAGGCTGGTCCCTCGGCTTCATGGTGCTCTTCAGGTCCACGTTGGAGACCATATTGAGGTCCTGAGCAATGGCTTGTACAAAAGTGTTATGCATAGAGCTAGACTAAATTCTGACAGGAGTAGGATTTCCATTGCAAGCCTGCACAGTCTGGGTATGGATGAGAAAATGGCGACTGCAGAAGAACTTGTGGATGATGAACACCCAAAGGGATATAAAGAAAGCAGCTTTAGGGACTTTCTGGATTTTCTCTCCAAAAATGACATTGCTGAAGGCAAGAGCTTCATTAATACATTGAAGATACAGAAATAGTTAAGTGCGCATATTGCTCTTCTTTCTGCAAGGGCAATGACATCTGGTTCCCCTGTTCACATGAGAAGCGAAGGGAAAGAAAAAACTAGTTTCTAGGTTGTTTCATCCACTTGTAATCATATTTAGTTTGGATTTTGGTAGTTTCAATGTGATTATGGTTTAGCAAGTAGGAGCAAGGTTTG
>JANSVA010036667.1:0-10175 GCA_025504915.1 Erythroxylum reticulatum | reverse complement strand
GTGCAAACAATCCCCAGTCGGTCGCGAAATGTCAGTTTGTCATCGAAAACCTGCCTATTATAGTATTGCCCCTATGACTGGTAACGTCGGGATACTAGGTCGGGGCCATAGCACTTTCCGCGACCATATGCAATCATACTCATTTGTGGGAAAATTAGTGCAAAAAAGCCCCAGTCGATCACGAATTGTCAGTTTCTTATCGAAAGCTTGCCGATTATAGTGTTGCCCTCATGACCGGCACTGTCAGGAGACCAGGTCGGGGCTATGGCAGTTGTCGTGATCGTGTGCAGTCATTCTCGGTAGTAGGAAAATTAGTGCAAACAATCCCCTGTTGGTCACGAATTGTCAGTTTGTCATCGAAAACTTGCGGATTATAGTCTTTCCCCATGACCGGCACCGCCTAAAGACCAGGTTGGGGTCGTGGCACTTATCGTGGCCGTGCGCGATCATACTATGTCGTGGGAAAATCAGTGCAAACTAGCCCCAGTCGATCACGGATTGTTAGTTTTTCATCGAAAATATGCCTATTACAGTCTTGCCACTATGGCCGGTACCATCAGGAGAACATGTCGGGGCCGTGCCACTTGTTGCGATCGTGCACGGTCGTACTCGGTGGTGGAAAATTAGTGCAAACAAGCCCCTGTCGATCACGAATTGTCAGTTTGTCAAGAAAAATCTATCGATTATAGTCTTGGCCACATGATCGGCACCGTCGGTAAACCAAGTCGGGGTAGTGGCAATTATCGCCGTCGTGTGCTATCCATCATATCTAAGGGACTCCTTGTTTCGGGCTGAAGAACAATCCCCAATTGGTGATGAATTGTCAGTTTCTCATCGAAAACTTGCACGTCATAGTCTTGTCCCCATGACCAGCACAGTCGGTAGACCTGGTCAAGGTCGTGGAACTTCCCGCGGCTATATGAGGTCATACTTAGACGTGGAAAAATCAATGTAAGCAAACCCAGTCGGCAACGAATTGTCAGTTTGTCATCAAAAACTTGTCGATTATAGTCTTGTCCCCATGATCGGAGCCGTCGGGAGACCAGGTCAGGGCCGTGGCACTTGACACCGCCATATCGACCATACTAGGTCGTGGGAAAATCACTTCAAACAAGCCCCAGTCGGTCACAAATTGTCACTTTCTCATCAAATACTTGTCGATTATAGTCTTGCCCCCATGACCAGCGCCGTCTGGAGACCAGGTCGGGGCTGTGGCACTTGTTGCAATCGTGTGCGGTCATACTCAGTAGTGGGAAAACCAGTGTAAATAAGCCCCAGTCAGTGACGAATTGTTAGTTTGTCATCGAAAACTTACCGATTATTATCTTGCCCCCATGACCGACACCTTCGGTAGACCAGGTTAGGGTCGTGGCACTTATCGCAACCATATGAAGGCATACTCAATTGTGGGAAAATCAGTGCAAACAATCCCCAGCCAGTCATGAAATGTCAGTTTGTCATCGAAAACCTGCCTATTATAGTATTGTCCTTATGGTCGGTAACTTCGGCATACCAGGTCGGGGTTGTGGCATGTGTACAGTCATACTCAGTTGCGGGAAAATCAGTGCAAAAAAGTCCCAGTAGATCATTAATTGTCAGTTTGTCATCGAAAACCTGCCTATTGTAGTCTTGTCTCTATGATCGGCATCATCTGGAGACCAGGTCGAGGCTGTGACACTTGCCGCGGCCATATGCAGTCATACTCGGTCGTGGGAAAATCAGTGCAAACAATCCCCAGTCGGTCGCGAAATGTCAGTTTGTCATCGAAAACCTGCCTATTATAGTATTGCCCCTATGAACGGTAACATCGGGATACTAGGTTGGGGCCATAGCACTTTCCGCGACAATATGCAATCATACTCAGTTGTGGGAAAATTAGTGCAAAAAAGCCCCAGTCGATCACGAATTGTCAGTTTTCTATCGAAAGCTTGTCGATTATAGTGTTGCCCTCACGACCGGCACTGTCAGGAGACCAGGTCGGGGATATGGCACTTGTCGCGATCGTGTGCGGTCATTCTCGGTAGTAGGAAAATTAGTGCAAACAATCCCCTGTTGGTCACGAATTGTCAGTTTGTCATTGAAAACTTGCGGATTATAGTCTTTCCCCATGATCGGCACCGCCTAAAGACCAGGTTGGGTCATGGCACTTATCGTTGCCGTGCGCGATCATACTATATCGTGGGAAAATCAGTTCAAACTAGCCCCAGTCGATCACGGATTGTTAGTTTTTCATCGAAAACCTGCCTATTACAGTCTTGCCCCTATGACCGGTACCATCAGGAGAACATATCGGGGTCGTGGCACTTGTTGCGACCGTGTACGGTCGTACTCGATGGTGGAAAATTAGTGCAAACAAGCCCCAGTCGATCACGAATTGTCAGTTTGTCATGAAAAATCTGCCGATTATAGTCTTGCCCCCATGATCGGCACCGTCGGTAAACCAAGTCGGGGTAGTGGCAATTATCGCCGTCGTGCGCTGTCCATAATATCTAAGGGACTCCTTGTTTCGGGCCGAAGAACAATCCCCAATCGGTGATGAATTGTCAGTTTCTCATCGAAAACTTGCAGATTATAGTCTTGTCCCCATGACCAGCACAGTCGGTAGACCTGGTCAAGGCCGTGGAACTTCCTGCGGCTATATGCGGTCATACTTGGACGTGGGAAAATCAATGTAAGCAAACCCAGTCGGCAACGAATTGTCAGTTTGTCATCGAAAACTTGTCGATTATAGTCTTGTCCCCAAGATCGGAGCCATCAGGAGACGAGGTCGGGGCCGTGGAACTTGACACCACCATATCGACTATACTAGGTCGTGGGAAAATCACTTCAAACAAGCCCCAGACGGTCACAAATTGTCACTTTCTCATCAAATACTTGTCGATTATAGTCTTGCCCCCATGACCAGGTCGGGGCTGTGGCACTTGTCGCAGCCGACTGCGGTCATACTCGGTGGTGGAAAATCAGTGCAAACAAGCTGCAATCGATCACGAAATTGTCAATTTGTCATGAAAAACCTGCCGATTATAGTCTTACCCCAATGACCGGCACCGTCGGGAGACCAGGTTGGAGTAGTGGCACTGGTAGCAGCTGCTCGCTGTCATACTCGGTCGTCAGAAAATCAGTGTAAACAATCCGAATTAGTAACGAAGTGTCAGTTTCTTATCAAAAACTTGCGGATTATAGTCTTGCCCCATGATCGGCATAGTAGGGGGACCAGCTTAGGGTCGTGGAACTTGCTGCGGTCATACTCGTTTGTGGGAAAATTAGTGCAAACAATCCCCAATCGGTCACGAATTGTCAGTTGCTCATCGAAATCTTGCGAATTATAATCTTTTACCTATGACTGGTACCATCAGGAAACCAAGTCTAGGTCGTGGCACTTGTTGCGGTTGTGCTTAGTCATATTCGATCGTGGGAAAATCAGTTCAAACAAGACCTAGTCGGTTATGAATTATCATTTTGTCATGAAAAACCTGCCGATCATAGTCTTGCCCCAATGACCGACACCGTCGGGAGACTAGGTCGGGGCAGTGGCATTTGTCGCAGCCATGCGCTTTCATACTCAATCGTTGGAAAATCAGTGCAAACAATCCCCAATCGGTCACGAATTGTCAGTTTCTCATCGAAAACTTGCAAATTATAGTCTCGGCCCCATGAACAGCATAGTCGGGGGACCAGGTCAGGGCCATGGAACTTGCCGCGGCTATATGCGGTCATACTCAATTGTGGGATAATCAGTGAAAACAATCCCCAATCGGTCACGAATTGTCAGTTGCTCATCGAAAGCTTGTGGATTATAGTCTTGCCCCCATAACTGGCATTGTCGGGAAACCTGGTCGTGGGAAAATTAGTTCAAACAAGCCCCAGTTGGTCATGAATTATCAGTTTCTCATCAAAAACTTCTCAATTATTGTCTTGCCCCCATGATCAGCACCGTCGAGAGACCTGGTCAGTGCTATGGCCCTTGTTGCGGTCGTGCACGATCATACACAGTAGTGGGAAAATCAGCGCAAACAAGCTCTAGTCGGTCATGAATTGTTAGTTTTTCATCGAAAACTTGCCGATTATAGTCTTGCCCCCATGATCGGCACAGTTAGTGGGATCATACTCGTTAGTGGAAAAATCAATGCAAACAATCCCCAGTGGGTCATGAATTGTTAGTTTCTCAACGAAAACTTTCCAATTATAGCCTTGCACCCATAACTGGCATCGTTGGGAGGCTAGGTTGGGGCCGTCGCACTTGTTGCGGCCGTGCACGGTCATACTCTGTAGTGGGAAGATAAGTGCAAACAGTCCCCATTCAGTCACGAATTATCAGTTTGTCATAAAAAACTTGTCGATTATAGTCTTGTCCCCATGATCGGCACAGTCGAGAGACTAGGTCAGGGCCGTGGAACTTCCCGCGATCATATGTAGTCATACTCAGTAGTGGGAAAATCAGTGAAAACAAACCCCAGTCGACAATGAATTGCCAGTTTTTCATCAAAAACTTGCCGATTATAGTCTTGCCCCTATGATCGCCACCGTCGGGAGACCAGCTCAGGGCCGTGGCATTTAACGTGGCCATATCGGCCATACTAATTCGTGGGAAAATCACTACAAACTAGCCCCAGTCAGCACTGTCTGGAGACCAGGTTGGGGCTGGGGCACTTGTCGTGGTCGTGCGCGGTCATACTCTATAGTGGAAAAATTTGTGCAAACAAGCCCCATTCACTCACGAATTGTCAGTTTGTCAACAATAACTTTTCGATTATAGCCTTACACTCATGAATGGAACCGTCGGGAGACTCGTTCGGGGCTGCAACACTTCTCACAGTCGTGCGCGATCATACTCTATAATGGGAAAATAAGTGCGAACAATCCCGAGTCAGTCTGGAATTGTTAGTTTGTCATGAAAAACTTGCTGATTATAGTCTCGCCCCCATCATTGGCACAATGGGGACATCAGGTTGGGGTTGTGGCACTTGTAATGGCCTTATACGGTCATACTCAATCAATAGAAAATCAGTGCAAACAAACCCTAGTCGGTAACGAATTTTTAGTTTCTTATCAAAAACTTGCTGATTATAGTCTTGCGCCCATGATCGACACCATCAGGAGACCTGGTCGGGGCCATGGCACTTGTCGCGACAATGTGCAGCCATACTTGATAGTGGGGAAATCAGTGCAAACAATCCCCATTCAGTCACAAATTGTAAGTTTCTGATCGAAAAATTGCGAATTATAGTCTTGCCCCATGACAGCCATCGTCGGGAGACTAGGTTAGGGATGTGGTACTTGCCGCGACCTTATGCGGTCATACTTGGTCATGGGAAATCAGAGTAAACAAGCTCGAGACGATCATGAATTGTAAGTTTGTCATCAAAAACCTGTCGATTATAGTCTTGCCCCCATTACCGACATCGTCTAGACACCAGGTCGGGGCAGTGGCACTTGTTGCAGCTGTGCACTGTCACACTTGTTTGTGGGAAAAACACTGCAAACAATCCCCAATCGGTCACGAATTGTCAGTTTCTAATCGAAAACTTGCAGATTATAGTCTTGCCCCCATGACCGACACCATCGGGAAACCAGGTCTAGGCAGTGGTGCTTGTCGTGGCCGTGCACGGTCATACCCGGTCATGCAAAAATCAATTCAAACAAGCTCCAGTTGGTCACGAATTGTTAGTTTCTCATCGAAAACTTATCGATTATGGTCTTACCCCCATGATCGGCACCATTGGGAGACCAGATTGGGGCTATGGAACTTGTCGTGGTCATACACGGTAGTGGGAAAATCAATGCAAACAAGCTCCAGTTGATCACAAATTGTCAGTTTCTCATCGAAAACTTGCCGATTATAGTCTTGCCCCCTTGACCGGTACCGTCGGGAGACGAGGTCGAGGTCGTGGTACTAGCCTCGGTCGTATGCGGTCAAACTCGATCGTGGAAAAATCAGTGCAAACAAGCCCAGTCAGTCACGAATTGTCAGTTCGTCATCAAAAACTTGTCGATTATAGTCTTGCCCCCATGACCAGGTTGGGGCCGTGGCACTTGTCGCGACCATATGCAGTCATACTCGGTCGTGGGAAAATCAGCGCAAACAAGCCCCAGTCGATCACGAAATTTCAGTTTGTCATCGAAAACCTGCCTATTATAGTATTGCCCTTATGACCGATAATGTTGGGATACCAGGTCGGGGCCGTGACACTTGTCGCGGCCATATGTAGTCATACTTAGTCGTGGGAAAATCAGTGCAAACAAGTCCCAATCGATCACAAATTGTCAGTTTCTCATCGAAAACTTACCGATTATAGTCTTGCCCCATGACCGGCACCATCAGGAGACCAGTCAGGGCTACGACACTTATCGCAGTTATGTGTGATCATACTCGGTAGCGGAAAAATCAATGCAAACAATCTCCAGTCGGTCACGAATTGTTAGTTTGTCATCGAAAACTTTCCAATTATAGCCTTGCATCCATAACTGGCACCGATGGGAGGCTACGTTAGGGCCTTCGCACTTATCGCGGCCGTGCGCGATCATACTCAATAGTGGGAAGATAAGTGCAAACAGTACCCATTCGGTCACGAATTGTCAGTTTGTCATAAAAAACTTGCCGATTATAGTCTTGTCCCCATGACCTACACAGTCAGGAGACTAGGTCAGGGCCGTGGAACTTCCTGCGATCATATGTAGTCATACTCAGTCGTGGGAAAATCAGTGAAAACAAACCCCAGTCGGCAATGAATTACTAGTTTGTTATCAAAAACTTGTCGATTATAGTCTTTCCCCCATGATCGCCACTTTCGGGAGACCAGCTCGGGGCCGTGGCACTTGACGCGGCCATATCGACCATACTAGGTCGTGGGAAAATCACTGCAAACAATCCCCAATCGGTTACGAATTGTCAGTTTCTCATCGAAAACCTACCGATCATGGTCTTGCCCCTATGACCAGCACCGTCTGGAGACTAGGCTGGGGCTGTGGCACTTGTTGTGGTCGTGCGCGGTCAAACTCGATAGTGGAAAAATTTGTGCAAACAATCCCCATTCGCTCATGAATTGTCAGTTTGTCAACAATAACTTTTCAATTATAGCGTTGCGCTCATGACTGGCATCGTCGGGAGACTCGGTCGGGGCTGCCACACTTGTCGCAGTCGTGTGCGATCATACTCTGTAGTGGGAAAATAAGTGCAATCAATCCCGAGCTAGTCTCGAATTGTTAGTTTGTCATGAAAAACTTGCCGATTATAGTCTCGCCCCCATGATCGGCACAATCGAGAGATCAGGTTGGGGCCGTGGCACTTACAGTGGCCTTATACGGTCATACTCAATCATTGGAAAATCAGTGCAAACAAGCCCTAGTTGGTAAAAAAAAATTAATTTCTCATCAAAAACTTGCTGATTATAGTCTTGCCCCTATGATCAACACCATCAGGAGACCTGGTCGGGGCCGTGGCACTTGTCGCGACCATGCGTGGCCATACTCGACAGTGGGAAAATCAGTGCAAACAATCCCCAGTCGGTTACAAATTATCAGTTTCTGACCAAAAAATTGCGAATTATAGTCTTGCCCCTATGACCGGCATCGTCGGGAGACCAGGTTAGGGACGTGTTACTTGTTATGGCCTTATGCGGTCAAACTTGGTCTTGGGAAACCAGAGCAAAAAAGCCCGAGTCGATCACGAGTTGTAAGTTTGTCATCAAAAACTTGTCGATTATAGTCTTGCCCCTATTACCGACACCGTTTAGACACCAGGTCGGGGCAGTGGCACTTGTTGCATCTGTGCGCTGTCACACTCGATTGTGGGAAAAACACTACAAACAATCCCCAATCGGTCACGAATTGTTAGTTTCTAATCGAAAACTTGCAGATTATAGTCTTGCCCCCATGATCGACACCGTCGGGAAACCAGGTCTAGGCAGTGGTACTTGTCGCAGCCGTGCGCGGTCATACCCGGTCATGCAAAAATCAATTCAAACAAGCCCTAGTTGGTCACGAATTTTCAGTTTCTCATCAAAAACTTATCGATTATAGTCTTGTCCCTATGATCAGCACCATCGGGAGACCAGATCGGGGTTATGGAACCTGTCGCGGTCATACACGGTAGTGGGAAAATCAACACAAACAAGCTCCACTCGATCACGAATTGTCAATTTCTCATCGAAAACTTGTCGATTATAGTCTTGCCCCCTTGTCCGGTACCATCGGGAGACCAGGTTGAGGTCGTGGTACTGGCCTCGGCCATATGCGATCAAACTTGGTTGTGGAAAAATCAATGCAAACAAGCCCAGTCGGTCACGAATTGTCTATTCGTCATTGAAAACTTGTCGATTACCCCCATGAACGACAACATCGGGAGACTAAGTCGGGGCCGTGGCACTTGTCGTGGCCATATGCAGTCATACTCGATCGTGGGAAAATTAGTACAAACAAGCCCTAACTGGTCACGAAATGTCAGTTTGTCATCGAAAACCTGCCTATTATAGTATTGCCCTTATGACCGGTAATGTCAGGATACCAGGTCGGGGCCACGGCAAGCAGTCATACTCAGTCGTGGGAAAATCAGTTCAAACAAGTCCCAGTCGATCACGAATTGTCAGTTTCTTATAAAAAACTTACCGATTATAGTCTTGCCCCCATGACCCGCACCGTTGGGATACCAGATCGGGGTCTTGGCACTGGCCTTGGCCATATGCGCTCATACTCCGTCGTGGGAAAATCAGTGCAAACAAGTCCCAGTCGATCACGAATTGTCAGTTTCTCATAAAAAACTTACCGATTATAGTTTTGCCCCCATGATCGGCACCGTTGGGATACCAGATTAGGGCCGTGGCACTGGACGTGGCCATATGCGCTCATACTCCGTCGTGGTAAAATCAGTGCAAACAAGTCCCAGTCGATCACGAATTGTCAGTTTCTCATCAAAAACTTATCGATTATAGTCTTGCCCCCATGACCAGCACCGTTAGGAGACCAGGTCGGGGCTACAGCACTTGTCGCAGTCATGCACGGTCATACTTGGTATAGGGAAAATCAGTGCAAGCAATCCCCAGTCGGTCACGAGTTGTCAGTTTCTCATCAAAAACTTGCTGATTATAGTCTTGCACCCATGATCGACACCATCGAGAGACCTGGTCGGGGCCGTGACACTTGCCACGACCGTGCGTGACCATACTTGATAATGGGAAAATTAGTGCAAACGATCCCCATTAGGTCACAAATTGTCAGTTTCGCATTGAAAAATTATGAATTATAGTCTTGCCGCTATGATCAACATCTTCGGGAGATCAGGTTGGGGACTTGGTACTTGTCACGGCCTTATGCGGTTATACTTGGTCGTGGGAAAATTAGAGCAAACAAGCCCTAATCGATCACAAATTGTCAGTTTGTCATGAAAAACCAGACAATTATAGTCTTGCCCCTATGACCAGCACTGTCTGGAGACAATTATAGTCTTGCCCCAGTTTGTCACAAATTGCCAGTTTCTCATCGAAAACTTATCGATTATAGTCTTGCCCACATCATTGGCATCGTCGGGAGACCAGGTCGGGGCTATGGCACTTATCGCGGTCGTGTGTGTTCATACTCGGTAGTGGGAAAATCAACGCAAACAAGCTCCAGTCGGTCACGAGTTGCCAGTTTCTCATTGAAAACTTACCGATTATACTCCTGCCCCTTGACCGACACCGTCTGGAGACCAGGTCGAGGCCATCGCACTTGGCTCGGCCATATATGGTCATACTCGGTCGTGGGAAAATAAGTGCATACAAGCCCCAGTTAGTCACGAAATGTTAGTTTGTCAAAAAAAACTTGTCGATTATAGTCTTGTCCCCATGACCGGCACAGTAGGGAGACTAGGTCAGGGCCGTGGAACTTCCTACGACCATATGTAGTCAAACTCATTCATGGGAAAATTAGTGAAAACAAACCCCATTCGGCAATGAATTGTCAGTTTGTCATCAAAAACTTGTCGATTATAGTCTTGCCCCCATGATCACAACCGTCAGGAGACTAGCTCGGGGTCGTGGCACTTGACACGGCCATATCAGCCATACTAGGTGTTGGACCCCGATCTTTTAGTGAAATTTAGAAATATAAAAGGTATGAAATGAATATTTTTGTACATGTATTGTATTACAGATAAAATGATACTTTGAGAAAATGGATGAGAAAAGAATTATTTTGGTTTT